>KV425623.1:11554-79782 GCA_001632425.1 Neolentinus lepideus HHB14362 ss-1
GAAAGAAGAACAAACACAACAAACACAACAAAGAGAAACAAAGCCAGTGGCTCAGAATAAAGGCAGTGGCTCAGAACAAGGAAACTCGGCCTAGACTGTTCTGGACCATTCCATGAGCCACTCAGTCAACAAAGAGTGACCAAGTCATTCAATCCCAACAAGGTTCAGGCAAGAAGCCTCAGTAGCGTCCGAGTACGCATTTTGTTTAGTAGGACCCATGTGTCCACTATCTAGTCTATCTCATCCGCCTTCCCCCACCTCACTAAGTGGTGTCTGTGTCTCAGTGCACGCAACTTCAGTCCTTGACCCCATAAATCTCAGCGAAGCATCAGTAGGCCTTTCTACCCTTCTGGCACTAGTTGGATGATATCCCATGTCTATCTATCATCGCATAGGTTTAGGTGTTTGCCCCCAAGGTTTAGTGCTACTACCTGTCGCTTTCTCCCTGCTATCGCCTACCGACCTTTGTGCCCGCTTCGTGTGTACGGATTCCCCGTGTGTCCATGCACGTAGCCTATCAATGCATGACTGATGAATTTGAAGAAATAATCCAAGATTCGATTCAATGCGGGTGCACTTGCCCCAAGCAGTCAGTTGCCCAAAGGGCAATCGTGTACAGTACATCCTGTAATTACAATGTTTATATACGACTTTTCTTATCATTCCGAATATGGGCACCTCCGGCGCCCCCCTCTTGACCACATGCTCGCTTGCGAGCTCGACCCGAAACCCAAATTCCAACAATATTGTGGCTATGTGTCTGGAAATAAATTCCTCACCACCCCTTGGTAATACTACAAAATAAGTTTGCATGTACTCTCAGCACATATTTCCCACATCTATCAAAATTTTGTACCACTCAGCAGGATTTTCCAGGCTAATAATGCCTCCTTGTAAACTCAGGACTCATAGAAAGGATAAGCAGAAAGTAACAAAAAAGGGTATAAGCACATGCACAGTCATATATGTAAGCTTGAATACAAGAGATGAATTTATGAACTGAAATTCCAACATGTATTTGACAATCCACATGTAAATTACAATGCCACCTTTTTCTTCACTTTGATGCCTAATGAATTCTTTGAATCTGATTTCCGCTTCTTTGATGCACTGATCAGTGATGCTTTACCACTCATTAGCGCCAGGGTCGCGGGGGACACAAGGCTGTCCACAGCAGGCTCGTCTCCTGCAGCCTTGCGTTTAAGGGTAACAGTCGGAGCACTCGGGTCCTCTGTCTTATCTGCAGGTATCTTTGCGAACACTTGCCGCACGAGCTCTTCATCCTCCTCCTCAAGTCTCTTCTTCTCCTTATCCTCCTCCGTCTCAATCTCCTCCATATGCAGCGTCGCCGCCAGATCCTCCACTTGGCCAGTCCGTTCTAACCGCGCGTTCTTCGCCCGAATGTCTTGTAGGGCATCGAGAATATCCATCTCGCGCTTCGAGTCGATCGTCCGGTTCTCGAGTGCCTTCATCGGGTTGCTTTCCTCCTCTTCAAGTTTCGCGAGACGGTCCTCTTCTTCAACTGCCTGCTCTTCACGCCAAGGCTCGAAGTTGCGGGAGGCACCGTGCTCAGCCGCGTAGTCAGTGTTCTTTGGATCAGTCTTGAATGTGATCTCGGCCGAACATAGTGTACTAAATGAACGTCAACCACGGTCGTTGATTTGAATCAGCAATGGGACACACCATTTGATGTAGAAACGGAAGATCTTTATGCCATAGTAATCCTCACCCTCTACTGTCTCCTTCCGCGCATTGAACTTCTTGCCTTTGTAGATATACTCTCCGCACGTATTACATCGCCTACGTAGAAGGTCAAAAGTTATCGTAAGGATAGTTAGAGAGATAAGACGTACATGGAGAAAGGTGCCATGAGACGTACGACCTGCTGAGCATTCTTGGGCTGCTTGCGCCGTGGAATGAGAGACGGGTCGAAGTCAGGCGGGATGTACTTGTTGAGAACTGTCGAACATGTTAGATCTCGAAAGCGACGATGGAGGAAAGACAGCATACCTTTACGTTCAGACATTCCGGCAAGTCAGTAGCGGATGATGGTGGTCGAGGTTTGACGAGGACACTGTGGCTGTAATACTTTAGTCAGCAACCCCCGGTCTTCCGAGCCACAGCCACACTTTACCTGCTCCCGTACTCATCACTGCTCTGATTTTCAAATGGCGCCATTAACTTTTTGGAAGCCTGGGACAGTCGGACCTGGCAGTAACCTCGACCGCGCGTCAGAAACTGAGGAAAACATCGTTTCCTATGCACCTTCGTCCTCCCTCCTTTCTATCCAAGCGCAGCGAGAAAGACTACCTATATTCAAGCACAGTACGTCTGTAAACTATTCCAACAAAACTGCATGGGTGCAATGGTAGATCTTAGGAGAAAAGCTGTTACACTGCGTCGAGAAGTATGGGGTGGTCATTGTCGTGGGTCAAACTGGATGTGGGAAGACTACCCGTAAGTATACGCCTCGATAATTGCGTTAACAGTCTTTGAATCGCTTCCAGAACTCCCTCAGTACTTGTATGAAGCTGGATGGGCCCAAGACGGGAATGTCATCGCATGCACACAACCCCGGCGCGTCGCTGCCACTTCAGTAGCGACGCGAGTCGCGACTGAAGTCGGGTCCATGCTCGGTGATGAGGTGCCAGCGTCTCCTCATTCCATTTGTTCGAGACTCTAAGACGCTTCGTATCAGGTGGGATACACCATCAGATTTGAAGACGTGAGCAACAAGGAACGCACGCGTATTCGGTACTTGACCGATGGAATGCTCTTTCGTGAAGCTTTGGTAGACCCCCTCCTCAGCTCTTACAGTGTCATCATGGTGTGTTCTGTCCTTTCTTGTCATGCTTCGGCCACGACCGAGTTACATCAAGATAGATGAAGTGCACGAGCGGAGCGTCTACACCGATCTGCTCCTGGGCATCTTAAAAAAGTAAGTCGCACCGCGCCCCCGAGAGCCGTAGCTCACTCCATCCCCAAGGATTCGTCGAAAACGCCCATCTTTACGTCTGATTGTATCATCTGCAACGCTTGACGCCTCCGCCCTGCTGGAATACTTTCAGGCAGGCAACGACGCTGATGAAGCGGTCATTCTCAGCCTTGAAGGCAGAATGTACCCGGTTGAAGTCGCGTACCTGCAAGAGCCTACGGCGGACTATGTCCGGAAAGCAGCCGAAGTTGCTTGGAATATAAACTCGCGGGTACACCTACACCAGCTCATTCATTTATCATTACTTCGTACTCAATGCTGCGCTGTGTCTAGCAAGGTCCTGGAGATATCCTCATCTTCCTGACTGGCCGAGAAGAGATTGACCGATGCCTAGAGGAGCTAGCAGAGTACCTTCCAACGTCAGTTGCTCCTACAATTCTCGGCTTCAAGCATATCTCACACGCGATTATGGACAGGCGGAAAGGCAACGCTCCTCACCTGACATTGCTTGCTCTCCATGCAGGCCTTACAACAGAAGAGCAGATGCGCGTGTTCCAACCTGCGGAACGCGGATATCGCAAAGTCATCGTATCTACAAATATTGCAGAGGTGTGTATGTGCAGGGTAACTATGTACATGACTAATTACTGACTGTGCAGGCGAGTATAACCATTGAAGGTATCAAATTTGTCGTGGATTGTGGTTTCGTCAAGGTCAGGTTACGTCTAATACGTCTGGACAGTGAGATCAGCACGCTAACCTCATGACAGCTCCGCACATATAACCCAACCACCACACTCTCCTCCCTCGCCGTCCTTCCCACCTCCCTTGCCTCTGCGGTCCAACGCGCCGGGCGAGCAGGACGCACCTCCCCCGGTACCTGCTACCGTCTCTACCCGCACGCTGCCGTTCGCACCCTCCCTCGCACCACAGCGCCCGAGGTCACGCGCACAGACCTAACCACGCCGATCTTACAGCTCAAATCTCTCGGCATCGATGATTTGATGAAATTCGAGTGGGTAAGCGCGCCGCCTGCCGAGAGCGTTCTGAGGGCGCTAGAGGGGTTGGTGAATGCGGGGATGGTAGATCGCGACGGGGCGCTGACGGTCGTCGGGCAGAAGGTGGCGGAGTGTCCTGTGGACGTCAATATTGCCAGGATGGTATGACCTAAGATGGTGTGCTGGATCGCATTGCTGACCGTTTGAGTGTAGCTGTTCAGCTCGAAAGACTTCCAGTGCGGAGAAGAGATCTTGACAATTGCCGCAATGACGGCCGTTCAGGTACGTGAACCCAAACGGGAATGTTGTGCGATACCCGCTGATGTCGGCTTCTCGTAGAATGTCTTTGTCATCCCGGACGGTGCGGATGGCGCTCTTGCGGAGCTGGAGCGACGGAAGTTCACAGCGGAAGAGGGGGTCGGTGATTCACATCTGTGGCTCAGGAACGTCCACTGATCCGGTGTTCTGCAGGATCATCTAACGCTATTGAATGGTACGCCACCATCTCCTTGATCTACTATTATAACGCGAATTCAAGTATTTCTCTCCACAACAGCCTACAATGCGTTCCTCAGATACGGCAAGTCCTCATCGTGGTGCAAAAACCACGCGCTGTCATTCCGAGCAATGTCGAGAGCAGTCTCGATCAGGTCGCAGCTGAAGAAGTATATGCAACGCTTCGGTCTGCCCCTCACGAGCTGCGAAGGCGATGCGAAACGGTTGCGCCAGTGCCTGGTCAGTGGCTACTGGCGGAACGGAGCGCGGTGGGTCGCGGATGGGACGTATCGCTCTGTGCGAGGGAATATTGTACGTTGTGCCTGTGTCGGCTATTATTGACATTACTGATGATATCTTGACATCGGACCAGCCACTTCATGTGCACCCGGACTCGGTGCTGTTCACACGAAAGCCGAAGTCGGGGTGGGTTGTCTTTCATGAGATGGAAGAGACGAAGAAGATCAAGTGAGTGTCGGTGTCTGTAGCGCTCGCTCATTAGTCATGGATTTCTTGCAGCATACGAATCTTGACAGAGATAGACCCAGATTGGTGCGATCTCTCTCTTTGCAACTGCCCAGCACTGATGATCTGCCAGGCTGCTTGATCACGGACACCGGTTCCATGAGAAATCGAGGTCATAAACAGTATTACTATATTTTACCGTTTACTACCATCCATCAATGATATACACGGAGTTCCCGTGCCAACTGCGGTGCGACTTCCTCGGACTGACCCACACGGTAAAGTCCATTCCCATATCCGGAGGCGCTGATGATGCCGCAGTGGTTAGGGTTACACCTGAATATCCACAGCATGTCCGGTAATTGGGTCCCACATCGAGTATCTGTGATATATGACCCATGGTAATGTTATTACACGTTCATCTTTCTGTCTTCCCGCTACACCTACCATGTCCAAGCCACTCGCTACTTTCTTCGTTTCGCATGGCTCCCCAAGGATGTTGGTTGATCCTTGTCCTACTACTGAGTTTTATGCGAAGATCGGAGAGTATGCGAGGAAGGAGGGTATCCAAGGCATCGTATGGATGGGTGAGCTAACAACTCTGTTGCCCTCGCCGCAATATTGACACGTTTTGGCGTCAGCTTCACACTGGGAGACACCTTTAGATACGATCGAAGGTGGGGGACACAAACGATACAAGCCTTGTTAATGCTCACTCGTACTAGTCGCATGCAACCCAAAGCCCGACAAGGACTTCGTCGCCTTCGTCCCGCCTGAAACATTACGTACGTTCCAAGTTCTCAGTGTCGCACTGTCCCATCGTCCTGAGTGATCTACCTCAGAGTGGTACCGTGACTACCAAATCAACGCTTCACCAAAGCTTTCCGAGAACGTCTGTAACAAGCTCAAGGATGCAGGCTTCAACGCCTCACTAAACCCGACGGCTATCTGGCACCAGGATGTTATGATCCCGATGCGATGGTACGCGTCATATTTTCCCCTTACTTCTGTCTCTAACATCCCTGCTAGGATGTACCCCGACTACCGAGAATGCCCGCCGATGGCCGTAATGTCGGTCAACGGCAGATTCGACCCATGGTTCCACCTCAAAGTCGGTCTTACATTGCGCTCGCTCAGAGCGGAGAAGATCCTGCTTATCGGCAGCGGAGGCGGCATCCACAACTTGTACACCGTCTCCTGGCACCGGATCATGTTTTACCATGACACGGCGACGCGGACGAAGCCCATCGATCCCGAGCTGGCGGCCTTTGCGGCGTCCATGCGGGAGTCGGTCAACCGCAACTCCGGCCCGCAGCTGGGAAACGCCTTAGGGAGACTTCTGCAACACCCCCACTTCCTCAAGTCTAACCCGTTCGTAGTCCCATTCATGAACCGTATGCAGGGAGCTGACGTCCTTCACAGAACGCCAGAGCACTTCCTCCCCATGGTCTACGCCGCTGGTGCCTGCAGTACATGGGACGATAGCAAGTACGTCAACGCCTTCGGCGGTGAGAACTGGGAGATGGACACCCAGCTAAACGCAAACTTCGTGTTTGGGCTGGATGAGAACGACACGATCTTTTTGAGAAGTTCTGAGCGTGATGAGAAGAGCTCCGAGGGTAGCTACGCCGAAGCCCCCGCGGTTCCCCGGTTGGTTGCTGCTGCTGCATAAGCGCTGTACATATATATAATACATTAATGACACTGTAGTCCCGATCATACATACTGTATAAGATAACTCCGCAATGTAATGCCGGTCATTATGACGTCTACTCGAAGATGATAGTAACAGACGTCGGTCTACGTCTACGAAGGTTTGCGTCTTGACGGAGGCTTCGACGAATACGCATATCGTGTCTGCATTTCCGCTGCATTGAAGGATTTGGTTGTCGTGATCGTCCCTTCCCTAGCAGTACGTCTGGAATACATCAAGAAGTCAATGGGCAACTAGAATACAATGACTACTGACTTTGACGACTCCTCCAACTCAGCTATACTCTTCGTGATACAGACGTCAAGGAAATGCTGTTCGTAGTGTCTCCATTTCATCCCTGCTTCATCAGGGGGATATGCGTCCGACAGCACTCGTCGGAAATCTCCTAGGTCTTTGATTTCACCCGTGAGCAAACTAATTCAGAGCCGGATGTAAATTATTCAAACCTTTGATCGATGTACAGCAGAGCATCTGCAGACATTCATCGTGCAAGACGTCCTCTGCAGACTTGAGACCTTCTCTCAAGGCTATCTGTGCGAATGATCAGTCGGATAACAGCAAGACGACAAGCGGTGATAAACAACCTTCCGTCTAATATCACACAGGTTTTGATAGCATTGCTCCAGCGAATCGACTTCCGATGCCTTATAATTGCTAGCTTGTGGTTGGGGTGCCCTAGCAGTGGAACGCGGCGGACGCGGCGGTGGGGGAAGGGCAGCAGGAGGCACCTCAATCACTTCGACCTCGTCGTCTATGAACGGATCTGGCCGGTCATCGTCCAGGATGGGGTCGTCTTCGAAAAACATTTCGTTGGGGTCCTCCGCAGATGCTGACTGCACTTTGCGAGAAGCCTTTTTCCTCGGTGGTTTCTGCCTACCCGACGACGAACCGGAAGTATTGACAGCGACTGACATCACCACTTCCTCTTTGCCGTTTAAGAAGGCATCCGCTCTTTCTCCTAGCTACGGCAGGTTCGTGACATACCCAACGACGTATGTGTTTCATACTCACCTGCATATAATTGCTGTTCCACATGCCATTCGATTGAGGCTCCTGGGAGAAGGCACGCCTCGAATAGAGGTGAGCAAACAGACGCTGAACGAGTTTCGCAGGCAAATCCTTCCCGGCCCCGAACGGAGACAAGCCATCAAAGCCCTTCTTCGTAACATCACTGCTCTTGCTCCCTCGGAAAGCTGCAACGCACAACGTGTGCGATATGTGCGTATCCCGTCGAAGCATCATTTGTAGAAGTCTGACAGCGTCGCTAGCCTGGCGAGTAAGATTCTCTTGCTTCAGCTCCTTGACTTCTACGCAGTTGTTGCAAGACTTGTGGCAGTCTCTGGGATCGAAAACTTGGTCGAAGAAGGCCATTAATTCCTTGCGACGGCAGTCCACGTCGTTCTGGCAGAAGTATGACATCTGCCACAGTTCGTCTATCTGTAATTGGGCGACGTCGGGCGTAAGATCCTTATCGTTGCGGATCTGGCTCATTATAGCATTCACGTCTTGCGAGGAATAGACTGCCAAAGATTGAGAATCAGACGAGTAAAGAGCAAGGGTGGAAAACGAACGCACACAAAAGGCAATCTGACGGTAATCCATCTCTGCCCGCACGTCCAGTCTCCTGGGCATAGCTAAGTGGAAGTGATCAGTAGCTGGGACACTATTCCGGTAGCGTACTTACGAATCAAGCGATCTGGACAGTGTGTGGTGTATGACGAATCGCACTGCGGGGAATCAGAATAGGACACCGAGACGAGAACGATACCACTTACCATCGTGCTTATCGATCCCCATACCGAAGGCAATCTATGAGAAATGTCAGGCCCGAGCCAGTACGACGGGTAGTGTGCATACCGTCGCCACTATGATCTCGAAATCCCCGTCCTGCCAGCCCTTCTGCGTTCGTTGCTTGTCGTCAGAGTTCATCTTCGCGTGGAAATGGCGAGCTCGCAGGTTGTACTTGTCCCTCAACTCCTTGGCCACTTCCTCACATTTATCACGACTCAGACAATAGATAATACCCGTCTCTCCAGAATGCCGTGACTTGATGTACGTTGCGATGTCGCAAACAATCGTTTTCCCGCTTTTCGGTCGGACGCTGTAATGGAGGTTTGGTCGATTGAAAGATTGCAGAAGGACCTCGCAGCCTTGGATGCCCAGTCTGTCGATGATGTCCCTACGGGTTTTACTATTTGCAGTGGCCGTCAAAGCCATGATCGGCACAGTAGGATAGTGCCGTCGGAGACTATCCAGATTCTTGTACTGCATAGAATGGGGTCAGTGGGGTAATATGATCAAGACAGGAAAATATACATACAGCTGTCCGGAAGTTTCTACCCCACGACGAAATAACGTGAGCTTCATCGATGACGAACCTCGCCAGCTGCCCTTGCTCGTAGACCCTCTGCAAGGTATTCTTCATCTTTGAGCTGCTCTCGAGTTTCTCCGGTGTGACATACATAATACTTGGCTTGTTGCGGCCATTCAGCTTGGCCCAAGAATCGCTATTTGCCTCATCTGACTGGTCCGAGCTAAAGTTCACCACATCGATGCCCTTGCTCAGCAGACTCTGCTCCTGGTCCCTCATCAGCGCGAGCAATGGTGATATTACCACCGTGACCCCACGCGTCTTGCCTGTTTGGCATATGGCTGGCAATTGGTAGCACAGACTCTTTCCTCCACCTGTAGGCATGAGCACGAGCACGTCTCGACCATCAAGCGTTGCTGTGATGACCTCCAGCTGATTCTTCCGGAATTGCCTCATGCCGAAAATAGTGTTGAGCTTCTCCATGATCTCGGGCAGGTATGGCGAATTTTTGATTGGCTCGCGGTCGTAGATGGGCACGATATTAGAGTCGGATACTGAACGGTGTGTCGGCTTCTCTACAGCGGGTGCCATAGGGATGGCCGATGTAGACGCAGCTAGAGGCTCGTCTTCCTCTTGGATATCGTGCATAGGCAGATCACCCATCGCATCCCAAATCTCCGCATCCTCGTCTGGATAGATGACATTGTTGGTGTTAGATGCCTCGGCAGCCTGGGGGGCAGGTGGAGTGGTCATATAAGAGGTGGAAGCTATAGGGACAGAAGTCTGTTCTGAACTTCTAGGGTCGAAGCTCGACCAGAATGATGGGTCGCTGGACGAAGCGGAGGAAGAGAGACCGGCTTGAGTAGTACAGGTAGAAGGAGCTCCCGATGAGAACATCTTCAGAGCTGAAGGGCTTATTCTCCCGGATAACCTATCGATAGCCGCCTTTATAGATGTCATTCGCTTCGCCAGGATCTCGCTGCAACGAATTCAAAGGTTCAAAACTGGATGGATTTCTTTGACCCAATACTCACTTGATAGCTCTTAAAGTGACAATATCTGCAAGGTCATCGTTACCCTGCTCAATATTTGTGATACTCTGAGCTGTCTCGAACGCTCTCGCTTGATTGAACATGAGGAGCACTCTGAGATTCTTCTCCGTTTTCTACGAGAGTAAGAATCAAATAGTATACAAGGATTAACACGCAAAAAGTCTGACATGTTGTTTAACAACTCACCGATTCTAAGTCAACGTTGGACACCCGAACAGTATTATACGTTTCATCCGAAATCGAGGGAGCCGTGAACGTTGGCGCAGAACGAGAGGGAGTGGGAGTGGGCTGAGCTATGGGTACATTCGGAGTCCGTGCTGTCGAGTGATGAGAGTCGATGCTCGGCGCTGGACGAAAATGGGCCTGATGTCCCAGAGGCGGCAGCTGCTTTCGTTCCTGACGTTTCGGATCTGCCACCCCTCCCCACACGTTCTCCTTGTTAGACGTACTTTCCTCGACAACCTTGCGTGATGGTCCATCTGTCCTTACGCGCTTGGAGGAGGCCGCAGGAGGGTCGGAGAACGAGTTGTCAGAAGAAGTACGCTTCAGAGAAATCCCAGAGTCGATGGACATGGATTCATCTGAGGTCACGTCAATGATCTCCTGCCTCATGGTGAGAGGCGTAGCTGGAGTAGGACCGGAGGCATATGTCGATTTGCCGAAGTTGGGGGTGGAGAATGATGGGAGGCCGGTTACGGGTCGAAGGGCTGCCAATCATTAGACGCAACAGGAAAGCGATCCATGAGCATAACAGACGTGCCTGTGGCAGAGCCGCTGGGGTCCTTATCAAGCGACTTCGCAGGTCTGAACTTCGGTTTCTATAAGCAGTAACTTCAGATTGACGTCAAGACTGCTGGAAATGAAACAAACCTTCGGCTGAACATTGTTCTGCACAGTGACCGGTGCAGTCGTTGTTGGGAGATTCCGCCGGTAGTGGTCTAAATTCTGCTTGATTGTTGACATGAACGACGACGAGGAAGATGGGGTGGAATCAGAGCAGACGGTGGCACCAGGAGAGATGCGGAAACAATTCGTGAGAACGTGGGAACTACGCGGTCGCGTCGCATCACATGACCGTCACCGCGCGGAACTCACAGTGACAAAGTCCTAAGGAGACTGAAATCATGGTATATTATTCCTCAATATTCACAAGAACTATTTATCCACCTACAAGGAAGAAAAAGAAGAAATCTGTTATTGTACCAGAGTGCAAGATCGAGAGCGAGTATGCGGGATAACAACGAAACAAACAGACGGAAAATTTGAGCTATACCATAATTACATAAATACGGAGCCAGAGTGCGAACTCGTACAATTTGATCATGTCGAAGGGGTACAGATAACAGCTGGAGTGCGTAGATAAGTAACTTGAAGGCAAGTTGTGAGGTGCATGACGAACCTTGAACATATGCGCTTGCAGTCTGTATAGGCATATAGCCGCGGTGCGGCGTTTTGGTTCTGTTCACAGGCTAATGGTGAGGTATAGAGCCAACTTGTGAGATCCTTGAGAAACCATGATCAAGTTAGCAAGTGATGGTGCTGGACGAAATGGCTCTACCTACATTTACGAAGCGGCCACTGATTCAGCAGCAGGAGCAGCTAGAGTTTCCGCAGCTGGGGTTGCAGGCGCAGACGGAGTCTCGCCAGCACTGGCAGCGTCCTTCTGGAGAGCTCCTGCAGCAGAACCGCGACCGCGTCCCCTGCCTCCCTCGCCACGGCCCCTACCTCTGCCTCCACCGCGCCCTCTTCCAAGAGCAAAGGAGGCGGTGAGGTCGCCTTCGTCAGTCGCGGTCCTAGACGGCGGCATCTTCTTGCCCGAGTCCCACTCTCGGCTGAGTGCCTTGTCCATCTTGCGCTGCGCATTCTGCTCACGCGTACGATCGATCTGCTCCTGCACTTTACGCGTCTTCGCGAGCTTTACGCGTTCGGCTTCTTGTGTCTTTTTGAAGGCGTCTTCATCCGCTTTCACGTCCTAACCGTGTTTCTAGAATGAGTGGCGATCTGTTCGGATGGCATGAGGGAGACTTACAGCACGCCGCTGTTTGATCTTTTCATTCTGCTCTCTGATGCGTGCCATGCGCTGCGTTAGCTCATCGTCACTCAGCTTATCCTGCAAGAAAGATAACCGATATGTATACCACAACCCAGTTACTTCAAGCTCACCCTCTGTGCCCCGCCAGTGTTGACACGATCTGGATTCACGTAGGGGGTCTTCCTCTCCTTCTTCTCCTTTCCTTCGACCTTCTCCTCTGCCTTTTCTCCTTCCGAGCTCTCCGCTGGCTTCACTCCCTCCGTGCTCTCTGTTGGCTTCTCTCCCTCCTGCACCTGCTCGACCGCCTTCTCGGTCTCGGGCTCAGCAGGCGCTTCCGGCTCAGCCTTAGCCTCTTCAATGCGCAGGTTTTCTAGGCCCAGCGAATTGGACATGGCCGTCGAAGAACAAAGCTTGTTATGCAAGGTAATGTATGGGATCGAGAACTCGAGCTGACTCGGACGGGCTGGCCGTGCGAAGAGCCGAGAACCTGATTTAGAAATAGATTGCGTCGCGTATATATCCCTCTCTTGCCATCGATTCAACCAATCTTCCTCTACGCCTCTACTTACGATGTCGCTCTCAAAGAAATTGAGCATTACCGACCTCGACCTCAGCGGCAAGCGGGTCTTGATACGTGTCGACTTCAATGTCCCCATGCAGGACGGAAAGATCACTAACCCTGCAGTGAGCACTCACTGATTGTCTCGGAGTCTGTAAGTGGCCGTGCTAAATTACGGATCCTCAACAGCGTATCGTCGCTGCGTTACCCACCATCAAGTACGCGCTCGACAATGGTGCGATGCATGCCAGTCCGAAGTACGAGACGTTGTTTATCTCCTAGATAGGCGCCAAGACCGTCATCCTCATGTCGCACCTCGGCCGCCCCGACGGCAAGGTCGTTGCCAAATACTCTCTCGAGCCCGTCTCGAAGGAGCTCGAGAAGCACCTGAACAAGCCCGTCACCTTCGTCAATGACAGCGTCGGCCCCGACGTTGAGAAGGCGGTTAGCTCCGCTGCGCCCGGATCGGTCATCCTTCTCGAGAACCTGCGTTTCCACATCGAGGAGGAGGGCTCGGTCAAGAACAAGGACGGCACCAAGACCAAGGCGGACGCGGCGAAGGTGAACGAGTTCCGCGAGGGCCTGACGAAGCTTGGCGATGTGTACGTTAACGATGCGTTCGGCACTGCGCACCGTGCGCACTCGAGCATGGTCGGCGTGAAGCTCCCGCAGCGCGCGGCGGGCTTCTTGATGAAGAAGGAGCTCGAGTACTTTGCGAAGGCCCTGGAGCACCCCGAGCGGCCGTTCCTCGCTATCCTTGGTGGCGCAAAAGTGTCGGATAAGATACAGCTTATTGATAACATGCTCGATAAGGTAAGATGGTTGCCTCCTTTGGCATGACATCAAGTCTCACATTGCGAGTGTCCTCTAGGTGAACTCGCTGATCATCTGCGGTGGCATGGCCTTCACCTTCAAGAAGACCCTCAACAATATTCCGGTAAGTCATGGCCACCGTCCTCGCCACTAGTACATTGCCTAACTCGTCAACGTGCGTGCGCGGTGTTAGATCGGCAATTCGCTCTTCGACCAACCAGGCTCAGAGAAGGTCGGCGAGCTCGTCAAGAAGGCCCAGGAGAGAAACATTAAGATCGTCTTCCCCATCGATTATATCACCGCCGACAAGTTCGACAAGGACGCTAAGGTATGTCCGCGGCAGCCTTCTTCCATACTTTCCACGATATATGTCCGAGATGAAATAATATCTGATCGCCAACCGCTAGACCGGTGTTGCCACCGACGCTCAGGGCATCCCCGAGGGATGGATGGGTCTCGACGCAGGACCCAAATCTCGCGCCCTGTACAAGGAGACTGTCCTCCAGGCCAAGACGATCCTCTGGAACGGGTGAGCAAACTCCGTCGGCCTCAGCTGAGTCGACACAGCTGACGAATGCTCGTAGTCCCCCTGGTGTCTTCGAGTTCCCGGCCTTCGCCGAGGGTTCGAAGGCCCTCCTAGACGCGACGATCGAGGCTGCGCAGAAGGGCTCGACCGTCATTGTCGGCGGTGGTGACACCGCGACCGTCGTCGCCCAGTATGGTGCCGAGGACAAGCTTAGCCACGTCAGCACGGGTGGTGGTGCCAGTCTCGAGCTGCTCGAAGGCAAGGTCAGTATATTTCTCTACTCCGTGGCGTAGGTGTAGGTCGCTGATTGATCTTGGTTGCATAGACATTGCCCGGTGTTGCTGAGCTTAGCGAAAAGTAAATATGACGCGCAGGAAGTGGTGTTGTAATAATGTTGGGCGGTGTATGCTAGTTATAGAGGAAGCAGTATCAAGACTATCATTATAACAATAAATTTGTATAACAAGGGATACTATCACCTTTCTTGCCGTCGATGCGTGGTATCTATTAGAGAAGCAGACGCTGCGAGTGCATGATATCGACTCACATAAAGCCCGTCCCGTCTCTTCGGTCATGACTTCAGCATGAATGCAGAAGCAGTGTAATTTACATGTTTATCGATACAATATTCCGGTGTTTATGCATCCTTTAGCGGGTGGTATCACAGCAGGTCCTTGCTCGCCCTCATGGCCACATCATACCCGAATGCAAGATGCGAGAGCCTGGCATCCACCACATAACCCTCAAATGCAAATATTAGCATCCGGTTCAGTATATGCGCTACATAACTCCAGAAGCGGCTTCTCACCTTGCCTTCATATCCTAATGCAAGAAGTGCAATCAGCACTCGCCCACGCAATCTGATCATGGTACGACGTACCTTTCAGCTCCTCATGCAACTTCGCAAGCTCCACGACGCGCTTGACGATGAATTCGCCTTCGTCGAGCTTTTGGTCGGGCGTCTCGAGTTTGTCTTCGAGCGTGACACGAACGACGACAAGTTTCATATTTGCTGTGGTCATGCCTGCGTGCACGAGTATTGAGTGGTTAAACAGCATGGGGGAGGCGGGAAAGTGGGGAAAGAGATAATACGTACCAGGGTCACAGACTTCCAAAGGGGATGACTCGACGACGGTGTCAGCCTTGTAGCCAGTCTCCTCTTCTAGCTCGCGGACAGCGGCGGCTTCGGGGGTCTCGTTGCCGTCAATGAGACCTGCTGGGAGTTCTGCGCTAGCCCACAAAGCAGATCACTCGTTAATCACGGCAAGTATATACAAGAGAGGTGAGCAAGAAGAGCGCACCGACGACATAGCTGTTAACAGGCGGGCGGAACTGCTCGATGATAACCGTGCTCGGGGGGAAGGCGTTCGTCTTGGAGCGGATGATGGAGAGGATAGCGAC
Source organism: Neolentinus lepideus HHB14362 ss-1 (assembly GCA_001632425.1). Lineage (NCBI taxonomy): Eukaryota > Fungi > Basidiomycota > Agaricomycetes > Gloeophyllales > Gloeophyllaceae > Neolentinus > Neolentinus lepideus. The sequence goes on from KV425623.1 coordinate 26,856, forward strand.
GGCTGGGGGACGCTGGTTGTGAGCAACATGGGACCGCATTATACATGGATGAGTACCATCGATTCCGGAGGTGCCTCTCGTCTTACGCTCAGCGCACTCCCAGGTTCTCTGTGCGATAGTACACAGTGTGAATAATGACTCTATGGTAGGGTATTGATGGCGTACATCCTTGCCTGTCTGGTCCTTCCAATTAATCCGCTTCAAAGTGACCCATCTGGCCACATATATCAGCCGCGATTCAAACCTTCGTATGCCAGAACGTACTTGGCTTCCGACGCTGAAAGCTCTTGGACAGAGACGATGGTTGGGTCGGGCATTTTCTGCAATGGACTGTGGTAGTGTCTGGATTGAGATCGTAGGAGCCGCAAGAGGGGGGAACGAGCGAGCATGACAACAAACGAGTGGCACGTCACGCGGCCTTCGACGCGTACAACCAACTTGAAGCTTTACTATGCAGCTCCAGACACTATAACGATGATGCCCAGTGAGACCCTGTAAATTCCAGACGTATTTAATATCACAAAGACAACGGAGAACGGCGTTTGACGTTAATGATGATTATTGGCGTGACGCGTGAGTACCATTGGCTTTTCGATGCCTGCTGCGTACAATTAGTACTTGCAATGAGTTTATCATATTTCGACCAATGTGCAGATGCAAGAGGGTACATAAAGACAGAACCCCAGTCCACTAAGTAGATATACAAGCTATTCAGTTGCGTATTAGTAGAGGTGCGGCCAAATCCGAGGCGTCTTTGCCACCCTCTGCCATCTGCTCTATTTATCTCGCTCGGAAATCATGTCGACTTTTGAATCCTCTCCAAAGCGCCGCCGCGTCACCCGCTCGCCTTCGCCCAATAACTACTATGACCTAGACGAACCGTATGAGCCCTACGTTCCCGTTGCACAACGGCGCCAGGCTAGGCTCGCTAAACTCTCCTCTCTCGGTGCAGCCACAGACAAGGAGAAAGCCCAGAGGGAGCAGCAGGAGGCGGACGAGCGGGAGGACGAGGAGCGGGAGGAAGAGCGGAGGAAGGAGAAGGCGCGGAGGGAGCGGACGTTGTTGATGGAGGCGCAGGAGGTGCATACTCGCAAGGCCGCGGAAGGTGCGTGTGTTGGTTGTCTGGATGGCGGGTGTGGTTCTAAAGGGTGTAGATGCTCAGAAGACGGATGTTGAGAGGGCCGAGGAGAAGGATGCGGAGATCTTAGCTGCTATTGCAGCAAGGAGAAAGTTGGCGTCTGATCTAGAGTTGGCCAAGGGTATCCAGTATACGGATCCTTTGAAGACATCGTGAGCCCATTTGATCCTGCTCGTATATATGTGCTTTGACAACAGTTTATTAGGTGGAGACCGCCCAAATACATCCGCGACCGGTCTGCAGAGGAGAACCGTAGAATCCGAGATAAATACCATATTATCGTCGAAGGAGACGATATAGCTGCCCCGATCGAACATTTCACTGTACGCGTTTCTGTCGTGCTCTCTAACCTTGCTTATGCTGTGTCATAGGACATGAAGATTCCCGAACCTCTCCTGAAGTTCCTTAAATCGAAGCGAATATTCATGCCGACCCCCATCCAACTGCAAGGTCTACCCGTCGCGTACGTTCTCTATTCTCTGATATTCTCCAACATTATCTTACTTCAGCGCAGGTTATCCGGTCGCGACATGATTGGCATCGCCTTCACCGGCTCAGGCAAGACCCTCGCCTTTTGCCTGCCCCTCATCATGCTTGCCTGCGAAGAGGACGCCAAGCTCCCTCTCATCAAAGGCGAAGGCCCCGTCGGCGTCGTCCTCTGCCCCTCGCGCGAGCTCGCCTCACAGACCTACGAGAACATTCTGCAGTGGACGGAGGCATTGTCTCGCGAGGGGACGTACCCGCGGCTCAACACTCTCCTGTGCATCGGGGGCATATCGATGAGTGACCAGAGCCATGTCCTAAATAACGGGCTCCATATCGTTGTTGCGACTCCTGGGAGGCTCATCGACATGCTCGAGAAGAAGCGGTTTACGTTCAATAACTGTAAATATGTATGCATGGACGAGGCGGACAGGATGATCGACTTGGGGTTCGAGGACGACGTGCGGACCATCATGAGCTTCCTCAGGGTCAGTTACCCGGTCTAGCGTGTTGGCTGACTGATAACCAAATTTGCTAAATTCATCTAGAGACAACGGCAGACGTTACTGTTCTCTGCAACTATGCCACGGAAGATTCAGGATTTCGCGCAGCAGTCGTTGACTAAGCCGGTGTTGGTCAATGTGGGCCGTGCGGGTGCGGCGAATTTGGACGTATTGCAAGTTGTGGAGTATGTGAAGCAGGAGGCGAAGATGGTGTACTTGTTGGAGTGTTTACAGAAGACTGCGCCTCCTGTGATCGTGTTCAGTGACAACAAGAATGAGGTCGATGGTACGGGCAATTAGTATTCACGCCACTTGTCGTTTAACATTGCCTTGTAGATATCCAAGAGTATCTGCTTTTGAAAGGTGTCGAAGCGGTTGCCATTCATGGTTCAAAGAGCGCGTATGGTTCACTCCCGTTCCACATATTACGCGTCTGACGACTTCCTCAGCCCAGGAAGAACGTCAATACGCCATCAAAGCCTTCAAATCTGGTGCAAAGGACGTGATGGTCGCGTCTGGTGTCGCGTCAAAAGGGCTCGACTTCAACGACATTCAACACGTCATTATTTTCTCCATGCCCAAGGAAATCGAGGACTATGTGCACCAGATCGGCCGTACCGGGCGTAGTGGCAAGACAGGTATTGCTACAACGTTTGTGAACATGAACACCCCGGAGCAGACGTTGCTGGATTTAAAGTACCTGCTTATGGAAGCTGGGCAAAAGTCGGTCGTCCCAAGTCGTATTGAGTTGCTGCGATGCTAACGACGATGACAGGGTGCCGCCGTTCTTGTTGACCATCGACGATCCCCGTGCGGCACAGGGCGGCTCGCTCAAGGGCTGCCCAGTGTGTGGAGGTGCGGCACCGACGCATTGTCGCGTACTTTATTCACTGATGGTTCTTTTGCGTCACAGGTCTGGGCCACAGCATCTCAAATTGCCCGAAGCTCGAAGACACGCAGCGGCGGCAGATGGCATCGCACAGATCCAACGTCGATACCGGTGGATACTGAGAGATTCAGTTGTTATTGGTTGGACCGAGAGTATGGGTGGTTATGATGATGTATATTGCCTGTGCCGACCGCGTGGATTGCCTCGGACGCGTACCCGAGCTCGGGTCGGATAATTCATAACTGTAGTTCGACTTTGTCGTTGTCGTTGTCGACGTTTACCTCGTCCTTGAGTGGCATGCATTGACTCTGGGTGTATTACGTTGTGAGCGCCGGGGCTGTGCACGGAGGCAATCACGATTATGACAGGATGGACCCACGGAGCGCGTCGCGTCGGTCACGTTGGCGACTACCTAAACTGAACTCAACATTATACCTGCCACACGACCTTTCCCCTTCATCGCTGTTTCGCCTTTGTCTCTGCTTGCGACTTCTATCTATAACATCAGTGCTCGGCTACGACTCCTTTGACGCGTCGCCTCACATATAGCGCGTGGTCGAACCACAAGTACTTTCTATACATCCAACTTGAATTTCGAGCTTGCTAGACTAGACTACGATGTCTGCGCCAATACGAAGACCGGACGTGAAGAAGAAGCTGGTGGTCGTAGGCGACGGTGCGCATCCAGACTGTGCTCAATGGTGATGATAATTATGGTTGGAGTACACAGGCGGGTGTGGCAAGACGTGTTTGCTCATCGTGTACGCTGAGAATCGATTCCCCGAAGTGCGTCCCCACCCTCCTCCTTCCCCTCACATCACTAACTAATCCATTTGAACTATGATACACGATTGGATTACTCCGGTGGCAGGCGTACATCCCAACGGTCTTCGAGAACTACGTGACACAAGTCCCGTACGACGGCAAGCTCGTCGAGCTCGCGCTGTGGGACACGGCGGGGCAGGAGGAGTACGACCGACTGAGGCCGCTCAGTTATCCCGAGAGCGATGTCATCTTGATCGTGTTCTCGATAGACTTTCCGGTCAGTCTGGCGAATGTGCAGGATAAGGTGCGTCGTGCCGCGCGCATTCCTTGTCCCTTTGTTCCTGCCACTCACACCCACCCAACGTGCGCTCGTGTGCGCGTATGGAATCAGTGGCACCCCGAGGTCGCGCACTTTTGCGAAGGCACGCCACTCATCCTTGTCGCCACCAAGATTGATCTGAGACGGGACGATCAAACACGCCGGATGCTCTCCGCGCAGGGACAAACACCCATTACCTCCGAACAAGGCATGGCCGTCGCGAAAGAAATCGGGGCAAAGTATCTCGAGTGCTCGGCTAAGACGGGCGTCGGCGTCCAGGAGGTATTCAATATGGCGCTGAAGGAGAGTATGAAGGGGCGGTGGGCGAAGAGGGTGAGAAATCAAAGATGTGTGGTGCTCTGATGTTTCCAGTGTCGGCAGGGGAGAGTGGAGATTGAGGTTTGCTTTCGTTTTGCATCGCGCCGGTATATAGTCATAATATCTCTCTCTTGCTTTGCATGCTCACCCAGTTATTATCCACCCCGCACGCGCATCAAGATCGACGCGTCGAATCAATCAATGTATTTTTGGGATTTGGTTTTCCGCAGGGCGGTGGCGGCCACAGCGAAAGTGTACGCGAGGACGAGGAAGGCGCCGAGGACGGCCGCGGCCGTCGCAGGCTCAACGATCGAGAGGTGGCGCGGGTCGGCGACAGGGATACGCAGAGTCAGCGAGTCAGAGGTGGATAGGGGTATAGAGATAGTCTCAGTGTTGGTGTCGGTGCTACCTTGTATACCTGCGCGGAATGCGGAATCTAGACCAAGTGCAATGAGACAGGGCTGATGGGATGCTCACCTGGACAGTGCCAGACGACGTGTGGAGACGAGAGAATGATATCGTGGTACCGTGTCTCGGAGGGTGCGCCGTATCGGGCGTGGATAGGGACTTGCACTGAGATCTGTGACCCCACTTTCTGGTCTTTGGGATAAATAAGACGCAGCGAGAGTGTTTGCCCCTCTGGCGGCACAGCAGAAACAGGCAGCTCTACGTCAACCAGTCCCGTGAGATTGAATGCATAGTCGTCCGCGTGCTGGTCGACGAGCTCGTACGGGTCGACAAAGACATCAGGGGGAAAGGCGTGCGTGATGTGCAGGGAGCAGCCTGTGTCGCTGCGACCAGCGTCGAGGGTGATAGAGGTGGTGAGTGTACTGTGGAAGCTTTGCGTGGGATCGAGGGAGGAAATGTGGGTGGATGCTGCGAATGCCATTGTTGGCTGTAATGGGAGCGGAAAGGACCTAAGCAGTCACGCGCCTAATGGGCGAATTTCAATCGACCCACCTAGAGCAATACTATACCAATTAATGAAGCTGGTGACGATAGTGTACACGATATAATTACAGCAATAATGACGGTTACGAATGTCCCAGATTCCACAGCAAATAATTCGAAAAACCCGAGGTCACCACTATGCCTTTCTCCGTTTGTACATGCCTCCTTCACGTCTACCAAGCACTCATTCATCAGCCCACTATCATCACAAGCACATAGACACCCGAAACACTCACCTCGCCTCCACCTCCACCTCGCGCATTTTCTCCCTCTGCATCTTCCTCGCCCTCTCATTAATACTCGCCGCCTCCTGCGTATCCGGGAACCCAATGTCCCAGTACCCGGGCGGCGTCTTGGGCGCGGCCCACTGCGCTCTATGCTTCGAGATGGCGTTGCGGTGCTTCGTCGGAGTAGCCGGTTGCAGTGCGTGGCTGGTGGAGGACTCGAGAGACCTGTCGTTCCAGAGGGGGCCGTGGAGGCGCGGGGGCAGGGGCCCGATGCCGGCGTAGTACTATGTCATCCATTAGTCAATCCCATGTGCTACGCGATGCATGAGTGAGACACGTACGTCGCGACAGCACTCGCAGTCACCGCCTTTCAGGTGCTTGCGGTGCTCCTTGCTGCGCACGACGGAGGAGAAGGGGAAGACGACGCCGCCGTTCCGGGCGGGGTCGATCTCGTAGAGGGCGTTGATGGACGTGTCGGCGTCGCTGCAGAGATGTGATGATTTTGTGTCAGTATGAGAGAAGGGTTGTGTGGGAGGGAAGGAACTGCACCAACCCTAAGATAGCGTTGGTTACTTTACCCTTTGAGCTCGTCTTGGAGGTAATTATCGAGGGTCCTGCTGTAGGCGAGATGCTCTTTCCCTGTGAAGGTGTGTTCTCCTTCTCCCTCTCCTCTGAACATTGCTTGGTAGGAGTAGAAGTCAAACGCTTGGTGGGCGTCCGTTGTTTCCTAGGGCTCTCTCGCTTGGCAGGAGACCCTTCCTTCTTAGGGCTCGGTCTGAAGTCCTTTTCTAGACTAAGTGGTGTAGAGCAGTCCGCGTCAGCGATGTCGGATATGCGCCGTTTCTTCTTGTTAATGGATTTAGCAATGTCGGAAAGGAGGTAGGCGTTGATGTCAAAGGAGGGTGTGGGGAGAGGTGCTGTGCAGGGTGAAGGGTGAAGTGAGAAGGTGAGAAAGGAAGAGGCAGGGAGACAGGCACCTTGGGAGTCATCCTCCGTTACGGAGGAGGTGTCACTGAGGTCATCAAGATCCTCCGCATCGTCCCTTTTGAGGTTGAGTGGATTGACCAGTGTCTTATTCGGTGAATCTGATAAACCCGCAGGAGCTGATACATTCAGGGTTAGTCCTGCGACTCGAGACAATACACTTACCCTCCTTCCTAGGCGAACTCCCTCCACCCCTGTCATCGCCCTTCCCTTCATTGTCCTTACGCTTCCTTTTCTCCTTCTCCTTCTTAATAAAATGCATTGCCTTCTTTTTGTCCTCGAACAGCCACTCCTTAAAGTTCTTCCACTTCTTGTAGTCGGACCTGTATCTGGCGGTCACTTTCTCCTTGGCCCCCAGCAGTGCGTCATACCGATCTTGAAGCTGCTTCAATTCCTGCTCCAGAGCTGCGACTCGGCTTTGGAGCGCCTCATCCTGCTCAGGCTGAGAAGGGTCTGCCCAACCGAAGTAGTGGCACAACCGGTCATGCAGTTCTCCAGAGGCGATGGCATATTCTGCGTCAAGGGCGTCGTCAAAGCCGAACGCGGTAGCAAGGTTGTTGTTTCGTTGTTTCGCGTTGAAGAGGTCCTTTCGGAGCTGGTCGTTGTGCCAAGTTACTTTGTTATTCTAATCGATCTGCGTCAGCGTCAATGAAAGAGTCAGGTATTTGCAGGGGTTTACCTTCTCTTCGGATTGTTTCAGGAGGTATTCCAGTCGTTTGATTTCTTGGGCCTGCATGAATATGTGTCTCTGTAGAAGAGTGAAGCAGACAAAGCCAGGACGCGTTACGTAAGTAAATCATGTGATCAAACACTGTGGCCGCGATTCTTCTAAGGCTTTACATGTCTTCAAAATTAAACAATATTCAGTCCTGAAACATATACGAGAGCATCAATGCAACCATCTATAATCATCCTCCTGCTTTCTCCGCTATTTCCAGAGTTGTCATCCCATTTTCATGCTCTCTGAGATTTATTCCCAGGCTGGTGGCTGTGTAGTGGCTGTGCAAATTCTTGAGCATTTGGCACTGGCAGCCTTTTGATTGCGCTCGCTGCAGTCTCTTCATCGTCCTCCACAGCGTCGCAGCCATGCCCCGCGGTATCCTGCTCACCTCCAACCTCCCGCAGCTGCAGAACCTCATCAAGCGCGATGCTGTCGGCTACAAGGAAGAGTTTTTGCAGCAGTGGAACCACTACAACAGCATCCGCCAGATCTTCCAGACGAGCCCCGACGAACAGGCGAAACATTTTCGTGAACTCATCTCGTTTATCGCGCAAGTGGCGCCGTGCTACCCGAAGGAGACGAAAGAGTTCCCGGCTCAGCTGGCGAGTCTGTTGTTGGACGGGCATGCGACTCTGTCGCCAGATTTGAGGAAGAATTTGGTGCAGAATTTGGTCATGCTGAGGAATAAAAATGTCATTACGTCGATTGAGTGAGTGGAGGACTCGTTTTTTACTTTAATATCGCTGAAATCTCCGATGTAGGCTGCTCCGGACGCTGTTTCCACTACTACCTCGCACGACCTCATCCACCCTTCGAACCTCCATTCGCAGCACCATCCTGTCTGACATCCGCAATGCCAACACTCCTCACAAGAACCACAAGCTCAACCGGGCGGTGCAGGCCATGCTCTTTGGTATGGTGGAGAAGGGCATGGAGGCCGAGGTGGTAGGCGACAAGGGCAAGGCGAAAGCGATGAAGCCGTCGGATGACGGGCTAGCCAACAACGGTGAGGAGGCGATGTGGGCGGTCGTGCTGACTACTGAGCTATGGAGGAAGGGGATATGGTACGTCTGCCCGCAAAGAGTTTGTCCTTCGTCCGATTACCGTTCTCCAGGAATGATTCGAATTCCGTGTCAATTATCGCACTGGGCTGCTTCCATCCCGTGGTGAAAGTTCAGAGTGCATCTATCCACTTCTTCCTTGGCAGTGAGCTCGAAAACGACGATGACTCGGATGAAGACGAGGTGTGCTACGTTCCCCATGTGCACTTTACATCCTAAACATGTGTCCAGATTCCAGACGTAAAGTCCCTTCAACACCGCCGCGAGGTCAAGAAAAAGACCCGCAGCGGCGACAAGAAGCTCGAAAAGATGAAGAAGCAAATCAAAAAGGTACTCTCATTGTATCTACGTCCCTTGCTATGAGTTCATCCTCTGGCTCAGAAAAGACACCGCAAAGCCGAGACGACGACCGCCAACTTCCCCGCCCTGCAGATCCTCAACGACCCCCAATCCTTCGCCGAGAAGCTCTACGACTCCCTCGCGCGGCACGACAAGCGCTTCTCGCTCGCGCACAAAATCCTCCTCATGCAGCTCCTCTCCCGCGTGACGGGCGCGCACAAGCTCTGCGTACTCCCCTTCTACACCTACGTCCTCAAGTACCTCACGCACCACCAGCTGCAGATCACCGCGATCCTCGTCGCGCTCGCGCAGTCCGTGCACGACCTGACCCCGCCGGACTGCCTCGCGCCCGTGGTGGGGAAGCTCGCGGCGGAGTTTGTGCACCCCGGCGTGGGGAGCGAGGTCATTGCGGCGGGCTTGAACGCGATTCGGGAGGTGTGCAGGAGGCAGCCGTGGGCGATGGATGAGGATTTGTTGGGGGATCTGGTAGAGTATAGGAAGAGTCGGACTAAGGGAGTCACGGCGGCGGCGAGGGGGCTGTTGCAACTGTATAGGGAGGTGAATCCAGGGATGTTGAAGAGGAGAGAGCGGGTGCGTGTTCCGTCGTTTTGGTCTCCGCTCTCAAATTCATGCTATATCTCTGTCAGGGTAAAGAAGCGTCCAAAGCAATGGGCGCAGGCACTCAACCCCTTCCATTCGGGCACAGCCTTAAACCAGCAGAAGACATCGAGGACCTCGTCCTGCTCGAAGACCATCTCCGCGCGTTGCGGCGTGAAGAGGGCGTCGTCTCGGGCGACGAAGGCGAGGATGACGAGGAGGACTGGAAGGACTGGGACGTCGGGTCGGACTCTTCGGACTCGAGCTCGGATAGTGAGGGGTGGATTGATGTGGAGTCGGATGGGGAGGAGGGTTTTGATGTTAGTGATAGTGAGGATGAGAGGGAGAAGGCGAAGAAGTTGGAGAAGGGCGGCGAAGGCCAGGAAAAGATGGATGTGGATGAAAAGGAGGAGACAGGACCGAGTCGGGTATCAAGTCTTGCTACGACAAAGGTACGGAGGGTGCATACACTTCTGAATTACATTGTCATACCAATATATTTCACAGATTTTGACGCCGGCAGACTTTGCCCTGCTCAACGACCTCCGCCGTCAGGCAGCTGCGTCTGCAGTGGAAAGCGGCACCGGGGGCAAGGCTGCCAAGCGCAAACTCGCCTCACTCGAAAAGTCCAAGCCCATGCCAACTCAAGGCAACCTCGATTCCGCCGCGTTCATCTCCGAGCTCGACATCATCGGCCCGCGCAAGAAGAGTAAGGCCGATTATGCGGAGCGCATCGCTAGCATCGAGAAAGGCAGGGAAGGAAGAGAAAAGTACGGGAGCATGAAGGGCAAGAAAAAGAAGGAGATGCCTAGTAGCAGCACGAATAGGGAGAAGGCGAGGAACAAGCCTATAATGATGATAATGGGGAGTGGGAAGGTGAGGGGGAAGAAGAAGGCGAGTCTGAGGGACAAGCAGTTAAAATTGAGGAAGCATATAGAGAAGGGAAAGAAGTCATATCATTGAGGGGTCCTTGGGAGTTTGCGATCTTTTGGCGGCATTCTGCTTCAGCGTACAACTGTAGGTTGTGTTTCCATGGCCCCGTTATAATTGAAGTCTATTGCAGAGACGTCACTCGACTTTACGATTCATGCCTCAGCATGATCAAGTTCCGATGCACAATGCAGATTGCAATTGAATTAATATGCTGGTGCAGACAAAGAGAAATGCAGATAATCGACAACAGCAAATATACGACGTTCGACGAGGAATAAAATACAGCAGCAAGCTGAAGGTGAAGCCCGGCTTGGTCTCTTTCAGGTATCGTAAAAAGTGTATCCTATACTAAAGGGTGAGATTGCGTTACTGAAAAAAAAATGCTTATTTAGTCGTCTGACAGCAGCCCACGTTAGTATTGCTTAAGGCAACAAGAATATTATCCACTCACAGCAAAGCCGTTAGTGCGACTTGAGTGGTATGATGAGAAAGTCTGTGATTGGGAGGCTCTGTACCCTCTTGTCGACGAACCCAGTGTTGTTGCGTGAGAGCTTGAGGAGCTTGGGGTATTAGGCACACCAGTGGGGTTCGTCCGGCTCACGCGAGCAGTCAAGGGTGTAGGTGCACTGATTTGAGATTTCTTCGGCGTGTCGGTAGGCTTGCTGCGACTACTGGAGAGGTTCGTAGCAGACGCCAACAGGGCCTTGGCAGTCCCTGGTGTGGGATTTGTAATCCTTGGCCGCTTGCCACTGGTAACGAATGGATGCCGGGAAGCAGCTTGAGGCTTCATCCGTTTCTCGGGATCCCAGACCAGACATTTGGCAATGAAGTCGACAAAGAGCTCGTCATCGCAACGCAGGACTTGAGCGAGCGTCTTAGTCCCAGGGCGCCTTCGGCGGCCCTTGGAGTTCACGACCGGGCGAGGGGCACCTGTTGAATCTGCATCTACAGTGCTAAGGACTCGGTCATGGCGCATGAAGCTACATTACTCACCGAAGAATATCCTCTTGCGAGAACTGCGGTTGACGAAGTCCTTGTCAGGGACTCCCAACACTTCCATGATACATGATAGTTGCTCTTGCTCATTTTCACCCGGGAAAATGGGGAAGCCGGTATATAATTCCGCCAGGATACATCCTAAACTCCACATGTCGATGGCCATGTGGTAGTTCATGCCAAGGATGACCTCGGGAGATCGGTAAAAGCGACTTTGAATGTATGTGTAGACTGCAGAGACATGAGTGCATAGATCAGCACGAGGTGAGACTAGGACATACTTTTTTCGTGTTCGAAGCAACTGCTCCCGAAGTCGATGACCTTGATAGCACTCTTGGCAGGGTGCTTGAGTAAGACATTCTAGGGAACGAGATTAGACAGATCGCATAAGAAGTCTTAAATAGACGCACCTCTGGCTTCAGATCACAATGCACCACTCTATGACTCCTCATCAAAGACAGCGACAAGAGCATTTGGCTCGTGAACCGTCGGATCAAAGCAGTCGTAAAGCCCACAAATCCGTTGGCTTTGATCAGCTCGTACAAGTTGATGCTCAAGAGTTCCATTGCGATACAAAGGTGATTACGGAAGTAGAAATGCTCCGTCATTTTGATGACATGGTGCTTCTCATCGTGATCCTGCAAAAGAAGACTCAGGGCTCATTGCAAAAACACACCGACAAATCCCATACCCATTTCCGCAGATTGTCCAAGATCTTGATCTCAACTAACGCTTGGTGATGGAAGCGTTTCTTGTTACGAATAATCTTGATAGCTACGCACTCCCCTGTGCAATGGTCACGACAACGGAGCACCTGGCCGAACGATCCTTTGCCCAAGGTATCGACTACCTCGTAGCGGTACCCAAGATGATCGCCGTTAATGACCAAGTAGTCTCCTCGCTCATCATCGTAGCCGTAGTTGTTTATCGCGTTACTGGGAGTGGCAGGTTTCTTTTCACTCCGAGCGCCGAAGAAATAGACAGATGGATAGTCCAGGACTTCCTTGCGCTCGTACTCCGAGAGCCACTGCGCCTGGCTACTTCGTAGAAGGGCTAGAAAGGCTGGTCAGATTAAATAAGGAGCACACAAATAAACACGTACAAGTCGATGATAGTGGGGTTGTCGGACGGATAGGCTCTGGAAACCGGAGCAGGTCGTCCAGCTCCTCCTGACTTGCCCCTGCAGCCAACTTCTTCGCCTGTTGCCGCTTGATATAACTGATCATCTCTTCATCGCCCGCGAGTTCCTCATCGTCCACGCTACTTGGCACGGGCGAGGGCGTCGATAGGGACAGTCTACTTGACGATGGAGAAGCCATAGCCTGATGAATGTTCTGAACGGCTGAAGAGTTGTTCGACCTCGCGCCGGGGAGAGACATCTTCGGGCTAAGCAACTTCAGACCCTTCGAAGGTGAGAGAGCGGAGAACCGGTGATGATTGTTTTCACTAGGAGCAACAGAAGAGACAGAAGCGACAGAGGCCGTTGAGGCCTTTCGCAAGCCTGAGAACGATATGGACTCGCGATTTGGTTTCCTGGATGAGCTAGGTGCCGTGCCTACATTCGAGGTGGTCGAAGCATGGCGAGGAACTCGAGATGGTGATGATCGGATAGACGCTCTGGGCGCAAGGATCTGCGAGGATGACTTTGACAGGTCGTACTCACTAGCGTTGTCCATGACACCAAACTCATTCATCGAACCATCAGGAACAGGTGAAGGATCCGCAGAGTTGGTACCGAGACCAGAAGCATGTATACTGGTTCGACGACTAGCCACAGTCGACGTTCCATTCTTCAACGATGGGGAAGCAGCAGTAGATGACCGACTAGCAATGCGAGGAATCTTTGTAGGCGTCTCTTTCGGCACGCCGGATACAGAGTTCATTAACGACGAGGGCGGAAGTTCTTTGGTCTGAGAGCTGACTGTACCAACAGATGGCGAACCGGCAATAGTAGGCAGTTGGTTGCGGCTGCTCCGAAGTGATGCATCGGATTGCTTCTGCATGGAGCTGAGAGTCTGGGACGTCGCACGAGAGTTTCTTGACGGACCCGCCGAACTTGAGGAAGACGACGAGCTGGCCTTGAGGTTAGCCACCCGCTGCGCCGTAGAGGCAGGCAACGCGGAAATCTGCATGGGCGGCATGGCCACAGGTTTGGTCTTCTTTGGATCCGTGGAAGAGAGCGTCTGATAAACAAGGCAGTCAGTCAATCCATTATGTAAACGGCTGTCAATTGTGACGCACCTTGCCACGTTTTCTCCCCATCAGAACAGAGATCCTGCTTTCACTGCGGTCTTTATCGTCTTTCTTACTCTTCTCCTTATCCGAAGCCCTCGCGCTTTCCTTTCCGCTCTTCGGATCACTCTTGTCCTGAAGGCTCTTTCTTGATGATGATCCCTTCAACAAAGAACCCAGACTCATGATGGACGACTTCTTATGCGGCGTGGTCGGAGACAACAAAGCATCTTTGGTCGTGGCATTTGGTGAGCCACTGTTCTTGCGTGACAAGGCCGCAGAGGTAGGTACGTCTGAAGGGAAGGTGGGCGAGATGGACGACGGTAAGTCAGGTTGATTGGGGATGTGCATAGATTGCGAGGATGAACGGCGGAAGAAAGGGATAGAAGAGGGTGTCAGTCTTTTCGATGAAGTTCCACGACGAATGGAAGATGACGGACTGAGAGGTGCATTTTGCGGGACCGCTATCGTCTGATTCGTCCCACCACTTGAAGGAGTCCCAGGGCGACTGGGGGTACCAGGCCCGCGCATGCCAGACCCAAGCATGGGTGGCACCGACGACGACGGGGAGTTGGCCATGCGCACAGATCCGACGGAGGAGAGTGAAGCTAAAGACGAAGCAGAGGCCATCGCATCAGGCTGGATCGGCGACCAGGCTTCTGCCGAGCCCTTCGAAGGGGAAAGAGGCTGATCTTTAGAGCTGGAGTGGCGCAGCTGCGAACCGAACGTCGCTGATCGCGGGCTAACAGAGAACGCGGGCGTTTTCGCCGGCGAGTGCACAGATGGCGACGATGGAGAGCCTGAGAGTCTGATATTAAGAGCATGGGAAAATGACCACTTCTTTGACGGAGTTTTCTGGGCTGGCACCGAGTCGGAAGACGTGTAGCCAGCTTGACTATTCAAGCTATCCTGTCGAATAACCGGGGGAGGCTTCATAGGAATAGCAGTAGCCTGCGGAATCTCCAGACTGTCGGTCTGGTTGTCTTGTATATCAGCTAGTACGAAATCATCACACTCTGGCTTCACGTCGATCCCGGCGACTGGTGGGAACGAAGCGCTCTGCGACGAGAGCGGCGGCGTCTTAAACTGGTTCAGATCCTTAGGCAGTGGCGGAACGGGAGGTACGTGCTCCTCCTCCCCGGCCTCGCCATTAGAGGCAATGACGTCCCCTGAATGGATGCTAGACACATCACTTGATGCGCTATTTCGCTTTAATTTGCTAGAAGAGTATCGGCCCGAGGAAGCCGAGACAGAGGTGATGCTCGTCGTAGCAGACAAGGAAGCAGAGTCCCGAGAGCTGGTCGTCGGCGTGCTAGCGTACGTCGTGGACGACGCCGACGTCCGCTTGGGCGTGGTGAAGTTGAGAGTAGAGCGAACACTCGACCGCTTAGCCAGTTTGTCAGAAGCGGAGGAAGCGAACTTCTCTTCGTGGCTGCCAGACGCTTCACCTGCGTCTGTAGCAGCCTCGCCTGATCCATGAGCTGGAGAAAGTGCGTGGCGATGGGCACCCGATAAACGGTCCTTCTCCTTGTCCCTGAGACCAACGCTGTCCCTTGCACTGTTCCTCTTTGCCGACTTTGCGCTTTCGCTACTACTGATACCTTCCCACTGGGTGGTGTTCTTCGCTGCACCGGGTGTCCCGGGTCGGCTAGAGCTACCCGGCCGACCGACACTGACACTAGACCTTGCTCGCGCGCTCTTGCCTGACAGGCCATCGAGCTTTCGGAGAGCCTCGGCAGTCGCTTCGTCGTCAAGACCAGACCAGCCTTCCTGAGTACCTCGAAGTAAGGAATGCGCGACGTTCGGAGACGAGTGCACACTAAGATCCTTGGACGAGGTCCGTTTTATGAACTGCTGAATCGAAGACGAGGACGGCGACGGCGGAAGGTGAGAAAAATCAGTCGTATGCGCACGCCGACTGTGGTGAGACTCTGTGAGGTTTGAAGAGGGTGAGCCCGCGGAAGTGTGCCGGGTATGCTTTGTCGATTTCGAGGAGACAGACTCGCGATTTGCAGCTGATGCCTTCGGCGTGTTGGCCAGACTGATTGACACACTTTCCCTCCTCCGCTCCCTAGTGGACTTCTCTCGTTCCCGAGGGCTGCTTGGCGGCAAGCCCACACCCAAGCTCTTATGCCGGCGCACCGAAACTTCCTTCGACTTGTCCTTGGCCTGCAACGAAAGCGATGCCCGCGCGTTCTTTGCAAAGACATCACCATGTTGGTCCTTCTCAAACTCATCCGACGATCGCTTCTTCGCCCGAGGCGGGTTCGGCTGGAACGCGCTCGGCGGCGCCGTAGCAGCCGTCTCCTCGGGAAACGGCTCAGAATTCACGTTATTTTCTGCTCCCTTGTCGCTCGCTCGGGGCGTGTTGTCCGATGCCAGCGGATTCCTGGGATAGAGGATCTCCTCCCCGCCACTCTCCTCCGCCATCGACCGCCTGGGACGAATAGCGCGTGGAACAAACTTGATATCCTCCAGCTGACACACAATAAGTATATCGCATGCATAGACAGACCCGGGCGTACCTCTGCTTGATCATCCAGCTCGCCATCGATAGCTTCTATCGTCCATGGCGAACCCGGCCCGTCATCGTCTTCTGGGCCTTCTCCGTTGATGATGCTGTAATGCTCCTCATGATGACCTGGCAGCTCAGGAGACTCAAGGAGTTCCTCTGACGGGACACGTCCAGGGCGAGTCCAGCGAGGTGTGGCGAGATCGCCGACGCCAATGAGCCCCTTCCTATCGATGGCGGCGGGATTGCGCACTGGCGTCACTGGCTCAGTTGGCACCTGCGGTAGGGACTCGGGTGTTTTACTTAGGAAGGGCAGAT
Organism: Neolentinus lepideus HHB14362 ss-1; assembly: GCA_001632425.1. Taxonomy (NCBI): domain Eukaryota; kingdom Fungi; phylum Basidiomycota; class Agaricomycetes; order Gloeophyllales; family Gloeophyllaceae; genus Neolentinus; species Neolentinus lepideus. The sequence continues at coordinate 43,142 of KV425623.1, forward strand.
CAGGTACAGGTATAGCTGGGGACTCCGCAGGGGTATGCATGCCGAAATAATATGGGTCGAGAGAGGAGGTTGCTGAGGCTGAGCGGGGCTGTTCTGGTTCACTCATCGTTCCATTCTCGTTTACCGCAGAGACGTAAAATCGAGGCTGCGTCGATCGCGTTGAGGCCCTAGAAGTGGGTGATTGACGCGAAAAGCATACCTGTTGTTGTGATTTGCGTGTGTCAACGGCGCCTGCGCGTTCGTAGCGAACGTCGCCATCGGAGGCGGCCTTCACATCTGTAAGTTCCAAAGCTGGTGGGCGATCTCTCCTCTTCGACTGTCCCTTGCTAGACGCCACTTGCGCAGTATGAGGAGAAGGGGGTGCGGACATAAAGAGCAGAAACTAGGAACGAAAAGAAACGAGATGGAGAGAAAAAAAGAGAAGATAAATACTTGTGTCAGAGCGTCGCCGTCGTTGTGAGTAACAGAATAGCGGGATGTCGAGACGTGGATGTCGAGGCGCACGGACCTGACAACGCAAAGGACGTTGTGGTCTTCCAACGCGGGTTAATCGAGACGGTGAGGCACGAGGCCGGCATTTGCCTCTGTTTGGCTCTGGTGGCGGATACTGTGGCACGCATTGTCTCCCTTACCTATTCATTGAATTTCATTCCAGGTCTGCCCTCTATAAGACAGCACCGATGATGAGGGATGTCCTCGTGTTGGAATGGACGCAGCCGGATGTTAGAGACGGCCGGTGCAGGATCAAACCTATATCGGTTGCGCAGGGCTGACAGAAATGCCTGGAAGCACCGCGAGGGTGCTTATTTAATGATGCATTGGAATGTGTATGGACTGCAGCTGGTAGCAATGAAACCTTGAGCTTATAGCGCGAGTACCTGTATGAATTATGTTTCGCGGACTGAAATAGAGTCGGAGAGGGACCGGACTTTTTGGAGTAATAGAGCGCGTATCAGATGGTTAGTACATAAAATAGCCATGACAAGTTCTCAGATCTTTCAAACGTCCTTTGGCGCTCAACAGCACTGACAGCGGCGACGTCTCTTTCTAGAGGCGAGGCAGCCTGCAGAACGTTGCTGGAACACGCCGCACTATTTCTTTTCCAATTCTTGTTTTTCTCTTCTTTCTATCGCCGCGTGCGCTCGCTTGCAACTCAGCCGAGTCCTCTCACCGCGCTCCGCTCAGCGAACCCCGTTTGTACGCTGCCACAGCATTGCCTCTACTTCTTATGTCGCTGATCATGATGCCAGTGCACTACAAATCACTATCTGACGAGCACGGCTCCTTCGCATCGACTCATACACCGACTTTCATCATTCCATTACCCCATCCGACCTATCCCTGTCCATCATCCCTGGCTTCTTCTTGACGCCCATCTTTGGTCTTACACATTCCGAACACTGCGGCTCGTCGGCTCTACACGGTCTCTGAACTGATATGAGCAGTCCTGCCATCGATGCCGCGGACGAACAGCACGATTCCCCCCCGGCTCAAGACCTCCAGCCCTCGATGACTATGCACCCCGTCGCTTACCCCGGCATGCCCGTACATATGTATCCCTTCCCAACCTCCATGGTCTCTTCCCAGCCCCTCCGCACCAAACGCCGCCAGGTCAAGAACGCCTGCACCAATTGCCAGAAGGCCTGCAAGAAGTGCGACGACGCGCGCCCCTGCCTGCGCTGCGTCAAGTACGGCATCGCGGAGGAGTGCATCGACTCGCAACGGAAGGAGAGGAAGAAGGGGATTAAGCGAGGACCTTACAAGAAGCGCGATGGAAAAGGTCCGTCGCTTTTTTCTCTTTTCTTTCTCTCATTACATCAATTCCTCCCCCAATCTGCCACATTCTCCTTGTCACACCCTCACTTTACCTCCCTTGAGCGCTCACTAACTCGCTATGACTCCTTTCAGGCAGCTCCACATCCGACAGGGCCGACTCACCCAGCGCCTCCGCCCCGACCCTCCCACCCACCCTCCCACCCACCGGCATGCCCTCCGCCCAGATGTCCTACATGCCCTTCGGTTACTATGGTCAGTACCCCCCAGGTGTCCCCTCCAAGCCTGGTGAGGCCCCAGCCTACTTCCCCCCTTTCTACTTTGCCCCTGTGGCTGCAGCCCCCCAGCAGCTGCCTGGCCAGGATGGTGAAGGGACCCAAGGCTACCCTGTGGCTCCCCAGTTCTTCCCTATTCTGACCCCTTATGGTCAGCCTTATCCACCCTACATGATGCCCCACAGGCTGGATGGTCAGGTGCCTGCTACATCTTTTGCAGCTTACCCTCCCATTTTCCCCAAGCCACCCTCAACTGGTGGTCATACTGATGGGTCTTCCAGTAGTGGCAAAGCTGGTGAGGGAGGTAACTGATGTGTCACTTGTGTGGTTCTGCCTTTTCCAAATTTCTTTTCCTTGTATATTCTTTGTTCTCAAGTATCTAAATGTTTGCTTTGCTTGGTTATATAGCTTGTGTATGCTTTGATCAGTCTGTTTGCAGTCTGTTGCTGAACATATTGTGTGCTTGGACTAGTATATGTTATATTGTAGTGCTTTGTATTATAGGCAATGCACTGGAGGGCTACATTGTGCCTCTGGCTTGACTTTCAATTTCAAATTCCAAAGCCGAAGTCGACATCTTAAACTCGTGTGCGGTTGTCGACGGTCGCTGACTTCGAAGCTCCGCGCCATTCCTTCCTTCGTGCTTGCGAAATCTGCGATGAAATTGCCCAACCTCAGCGACGGCCGCGCGGTGCTGAGGCCGCTGCCACTTCTATGTATACAATCCTCAGGCTATCTCCGCCTGCTATTGTCATTCTGCGCCACTAGTGCACCCACGGCATGTCGGGTGTACGCCAGCCGTTGAATACACACTCAGAGTCCATCAACGTCCTCTTACCTATTTACTCTGCCGTCAGCCTGGGTATTAGATGGATATTACGCAAACTCGAATTCGTCCTGCACCCTGCCCAACACTTCCGTAACTGTTCTCATCCTGGGCCGCCCGACCGGCTCGTACGACCAGCAGGCCTCCAGGAGCTCCCACACCTTGTCCGGCAGCCAACTCGCGTCCTCCTCCTCGGGTCTGGAGGGCTTGCTCTTCAGCATTACGACGTCATGTATGACTGTCGCGTCGCGCTTCCGGTCCGCGAACGGCCGTCGGAGGGTGCAGCACTCGAGGACGGCCATCGCGAAGGAGTAGACGTCGGTCTCTTTCGTAGGTGACGGGATCAAACCTTCGATGAGCTCCGGCGCGAGCCACCGGGCGGAGCAGCCTGCGGTGAGGGTTGTGGAAGCGGGCGTGGAGGTAATTTCTTCGATCACTTTAGACATGCCGAAGTCGCAGATGCATGCTCTACCCTGGATGAGAAGGTGCATGAATTCGGTAGACCAACAACTACTACAGGCGAAGACATAACCTTACCTCCACAGAGACGAGTATATTGGACTGCGGACATCGTCATAAATTACCGCACATGACACTGGACTTTGAGCGTACTCACGCATTTCACTGGGCTTCCCCGGTTATTGTGAAAACTTCATTACGAGGGGCTCCAATACTCACGATTGCCATGGACAACGCCGTGCTCATGAAGATACTCTGTGCCTTTCGCAGCACCCCACAACTGTTCATAACTACAATGTAACCCGCGGAGCGCTGGGATATAAATATAGACTTACAAGATACAGCCTGTTCACCTTGGGTTGTCCCTTAACGTACCTAGAAGCTTATCTGTTTGGACATTGTACTTCTGATGACGGGTTGATTGCTCACTCTAATAGATCCCCGTTATCTTGCCACGGGGAAACCTCCATAAGAAGCGGGTCAGAATGTTGTGACGAGAAGTAGGACGAGCGCCGACATACAATGTGAATGTGTTGGCCCAAGTTTGTAGCGATGCCATAGAGCGGCAGTATGTGCTCGTGCTCAAGACGTGCCCAGATTTCAATTTCCGATTCGAACCGCTGCACAGTAAGAATAAGCGTTCAAGCATTCGAGCACCGGCATAGCCAGTTTCTCGGGTCAATATCGATGCTTCACTTACACGCTTTGCCTTATCAAATGCCTTGATACCTCGAACGGCTTTCAGCGCTACCTGAGGAGAGCAAATGACCTGAATTTTTCATGGCAAAAAACCGATGAGCGCGCACGGGGCACACCTTCTCCGTTCCTAGCCACACTCCCCGCCAAACATCGGTGAAAGTGCCACCCACAATGGGCATATCATCTGTTTTAACCACCTCGCCGTCCAGGACTTTGACAGACGGAGGAATGCCGGTGAGCCGGTGTATTTGTGCCAGACCGTGCTGCAGGTTCTCGGCTTCTTCTGAGAACCGTTCCGCACGGGACATGGAATCGTCCGCGCTCCTGTTGGCATCCGTCTTGATGCCAGTTTGCCTCAAGGTCCGCAGCTCCTAGTACAACAATGGAATGGAAGTCAGATTAAGACGGAGAACTCGCTGGACCAACGCGGAGGACGTACACGCTGGCCTGCAGTCATGATCCGTCTCGCAGCATCCTCGCCAGCTTGCTGCATATCCGCAATCTGCCGGATCTCCTGCTGGCTTTGAAGAATTTGGTACAGGAGATCGCGCATTTCCGCTGCATCAGTCCGGGAGAACTGGCTTGCTTCTGTTTGCCATCGATGAAGGACGATGGAGGAGTTGATCTCGGGATCGTTGAGTATGGCGGGAATACTGCTGTTCGTCAGGCCGAGGAAGAGCTCACCTCGAAGACCTGCAGGGCTGTGTCGAGTTCGGCTTCGCATTTCGTTAACCCGGCGTCTATCTCAGCACTCTTCACTGAGAAGCAACTCCGTGTCAGAGCAGTTAATGAATGAATGAATTGACTGACGGAAACACTTGACACGGGTATACCTAGACCATTGTCGAACGCGCCCGGCTATCCTTTCAAACACACTAAAGCACGCGTTTAGGATACAATGAATCCAAGAATATTGGGTACCATGACTAACGCGGACAGTTCGTCGACTGCGCCTGCTATGTTGCCACCATCCAGACTTCCGTCCTGTTCTTGGATGGCCAGAAGTACTTGTGCACATTTGTCCGCCAGGTGCTGGCACCTACTCTAGCACAAATAAGCGCAATCAATATGGGGTCATGCGACTATGCGTTGTCCGAACTAAGACAGTCACCTTATGGATATTAATATCGTTACAACACCTCGCGATTTCGTTCAGGACAGTTGCAGCCGCTCCAACATATGGGACACCCGACAGAGATGCTGCCACCTGCAACGCAGAGCCGGAGACTCGTACGATGCGATTCATGACGCTCGATGCGTCCTCCTAGCTTCCGTGCACAGCGTCGAGGACAGCATGTAAAAGCTACGAAGAAACATTGCACTGCAATTGATGTCGTCGCCTATCTTGTGTTCATCAGCATTTGACTATAGACAAAGATATACACGAGCGCTAGTACGTAAGTGTGAGAGCGTTTCGCGACATCCCATGTAACTCTGGTGTAGACCATCCGCTAGTTGGCGAGATCAATGCATCCTTGGCAATCGAGTGTGCTGCTTGGAGCAATACTCCTCCAGTTCTGTATGATGGGGTCCGCAGAGCAAGCACCACTGGTAGTGGCAGAGAGCCGAGACCGTTGGACAGTGAAGGTGTCGAGCAATTGGGATGTCGGTCGTCTGCTTCCGGCGAGCGCATAAGCGGAATCTTAGACCAGCTCTTTATCATTCAGGTTCTGGGACCGTTTCCCATCCATGCAAGGGAACAACATTTTTTGTCACCGTCCTTTCCTATCAACTGTGAGTGCACTATCACAGGGCGAAAGCTAACTGCCGTTCATCGTGCTTGGTGTTAGTGTCGGAACCCATAGATTACGCCCGGACATGGCCATCATCGTTGGCAGACGGCGGTGTAGTCGGCTGGACCACGGCGCACGCTAGCGAAGATGGGCATCTTGCTGTATCGTTCCCTGAAGTTCGGTCAGTATCCTGCGTGTAACCGAAGCTGGCTTGATCTCGAGCAACCAGGTCCGTGGTAGATGGGCTTCCCTTCGAGCGACGGAAGGATGGGCTGCTCTACAGCATCACTCGGTCCTCAGGACTACTCTTACTGTATACCCTCCCGAGTCAGCTGGAAGTTTCGTGGCTGACGCGGAATCTCCGAAACTGGTTGTGAAGTTGCAGCAGGGGTCATTTTTTACCGTCCTCCCTACATCGCAGGAGGACAGGGCTGGGTTAACGCCTGAATGGCATTATGGCAACATATATGCTATGGGACGCGACCCACCGCTAACTGTCACACTACCTGTGCCGCCGGCGATGCTCAGGCCGACTGCATACGACGTCTTTGTCAGCGGAGACTATGAGGTACTCGTCCTTGCAGTGCATATAACGAAAGATGCTGAATGTCTCTCCAGATCCGTTTGTTTGGTGACCCTTCAGCGTACCAAAGCGATGTTCCTATTTTGAGTATAGATTTCAATGCGGACATCGATACTTCATACGACAGTGTATCCCGTGTGCCTTCACAAGATGTCATCGCTGATTTCGTAGATGGGCTATCCTTTGGTAATGCTCTGGGTATCGGCTTTCGCTCTGCCTCAGGCTGGTGGACAGCAGAAGACGCTGAGCTTCTGGCACCAACGGATGTAAGTTGGGCTCCATCAGTGCAGCTTCATCCTCACTCGGTGGCTGCAGGGTATGAAGGTCAGCTTGCTGCGTAATCCAAGGCTTGCACCAATGCAGACAAGAGTGGTACCCCTCAAACTGGTCCAATCCCGTCCTTTCTATGGAAATGACATACAAGTTGCCGTTAGATTCCGGTCCAATGATAGCGTGGTGACATTGAAAGTCGCTTTGCCCATCAAACAGCAAGTTCTTTGGACTAGTGAAACATTCCAGCCGATCAAGACCTCCTACTTCTACATGGAATCTATGCCTACGATGTTTCTTGTTATACCACCGAAAAATGCTAACGATGGAGAGCCTCGTCCTCCTATCTTGGGGCTCCGTAAGCCACTCGTTTATTGGGGGCTGTATATTGCTGACAAATATTAGACGGCGCTGGTCTGGATATCTTCGAGGAACCCTTCTGGGCTGAGGCTATTCCGCGTCAAAACAACAGCTGGATAGTGCTGCCTACCGGGCGGACTCCTTGGGTACATCTTCCGTTTTCGTATGTGCGGATATAGAGTTCATTCCTTGTAGGGATTAGATTGGCATGGACCCAGTGCACAGGATGCATGGCAAAGCATTGATGCCCTAACCACTATTCTCAAGGGGAACGCGGCTTGGGATACGTGGAAATTGCAAGACAATACTCGAGTCGTCGTTGTGGGACATTCAAATGGCGGCCAAGGAACGTGGTACATCTCATCCCGGTACCCCGACAAGGTGGTTGCAGGTGCAGTGTAGGGTCTCTTCCGCAGACAAAACAGCTAACCCGATCTTCCACCACCTTGTCCAACTCCAGCTGTCGCTGCTAGCGGTTATATCAAGTCTCAAGCTTACGTGCCACTAGCAGCGTCCAGGTTAGTTCGAAGCCATGAACGAACGAGTTCGCTTTAGGCTGAACTGGGTTGTGAAGGTCTGCGCATTTTATCGATCCGGCGCTACGTGCAATTCTTGAGACGTCGTTGACGCCTGATGACAACGATCTGTTCTTGTCGAATTTGGCCGACACTTCTGTTCTGGCGATCCACGGGTATGCAGAATCTCTAGCGCGCCACAGGACTTCGAACTAACACGCTCTCTAAGGGGACTTGATGACAATGTTCCCGTCTGGCACTCCAGGGAGTACATCAGTGTACTCAAAACTTGGAATCCGGACGCGGATGCCAGGTTTGTTCGTCTACAATCGATCTGACCTTCAGCCCCTAAGTTCTTGCTTAGTTTCAAAGAGGACCCTGGCATGCCTCATTGGTATCCCTCGATTCTTGCTAACGATGAAGTCCAAACATTCTTGGATCGCGTGTCGTACGAAGCCGCAAGTCCTAAACTCAACACCTACACCCTAACTGTATCGATACCATCTGAATCTGGGTCCTACCATGGTTGGCGTATAGAAAGTCTTAAAACACCAGGAAGGCAGGTTACTTCACAAACAGTTCGGCAACTTTTGTTCACCGGGGTGTCGTAGGCTGGCGCGACTCACAGTCAATGAACATGAAACCTTTATGGAAGTCAAAACCACCAACGTTCGCACATGCACGCTTGAATTCGATCACTTACATGCGAGGCAGCTGGTGGTCAACGGTATCTCTTTACTGGCACCAGCAGAGAAGGGAGGTGATCTGCGAATCATAGTGAACAAGTCACTTCAGCCGTCGGTACGTCGCAGTGAACTTAGCGAACAGAATAGCTATACAATATAACCCAATGCAGATTGAAATAATAAATTATACAAGTAGCAGCGTTCAGCCCTCTGGCCGGATATCCACTGCATTATCATCGAAAGGACCGTTGCTGCTCGCAATTCCTCAATCTACGCCGTCTCGATCACTGTCGATTGCATCACGCCTTGCGCATGCTCTCAACCTATATCATAAGCTGGATGCAGAGATAATCACTAACCTCGAGGTGATGGACCGAGCAGAACGAGGCACCATTGAAGGGGCGACATTAGTAGTGATCGGCGATGCATCCATGGAGTTCACAAGATGGTGTCTGGCACGGCAAGATACTCCTTTCACAATAGAGAACGGTTCGCTGCGATTGCAAGGCCGCGCTTTCGACCAGGCCTCAACGGGTAGTGTTAACGGAAGTTTCGCAACATGCACAATTGACTAATGCTAGCGTATCGCTAGGCGCCATATTCTTACACCCCAATCCCAACTACCTAGACTCCAGCATAGTCTTTCTACTTGGCCATGATGATGAAGGATTAGAACGCGTAGCGAGGCTGTTTCCGATACGAACAGGTGTAACTGTGCCAGATTGGTTGATTACCGGTACTCTGGCTGATAGTCAGGGAGCGGCAGCTTTGCATGGTGCTGGGTCAGTCCTTTCCTCCTATCCTGACGGTCAATGTAATAACGACGAAAACTCTAGCGTATGGGATCAAGAATGGGCATGGAACGAGCGTATGTCTTGGCTGAATTAGGGATAATTACGGGATGGTGATGTATTGCCTTGTGATACAATGGATATAGAGTAAGTTTGTGAGATATAAACAGTAATCGTAATCAAAGTCCACAGAGGAACAGCCTTTGAACGAGTCGTAAACGTGAGATGATACAATACAGTGATGTGTGGTGCAATAAAAAACCCAAAGCAAAGAGGCAGAGAGATATAGAAAACAGATAGCAGAGGATAACAGCGATCACGATTTCTAAAGAACTAACGACCTTGAAACCTATTGACACACTGTCAGCAGCGAGCACTCAACCTGCACGGAAGACTGAGCTTACGCTTTCCAGAAGGAGTGTAACTTCAGGGGTGACACGGACAAACTCTTCATTCCAGAAACCATACTTCGGGTTGCCGAGGAGCTCGATGAAAGTGGCGAGAGCGCCCCAAGGGTGCGGGCGGTGCACGATGAACCGCTCAAGAAGAACTTTCGTCACGATCTCTCTGAAGCGAGGATCCTTGATTTCGCAGAACAGATGGAGCAGGAGCTGACTGAACCAATGCGTATGAGCGTTGGGGTAGCGCAGGTGCATGACGACGGAGCTGAGTATATGGTGTTGACCTGCAAAACACGTTAACTATGATTCAACACGCAAGAGAGATATCTGACCTTCAGCGTCGAAGTTTTCAATCCAGTACTGAAGAAGGACAACGCCAGGCTCGTTCGGCAGAAACAAAGAAGAGCCACTCTTGGCTTTGCTTTGCGCTACGGATGATATCCCGATGTACATGACAACCGAGTTTATCAATGATAAGTTATACGCATCGGGAACGCCCTCAGGAACGCCCGGGAGGCGCAGACGTTCCTTCAAGGACGGAAGAGTTGATGGTGCACCACGACCAAGGAGATGCTGATCAAGAAGGTCACGAAGATCGCCGTTCTTTAAGCCTGCCGTGAAGTCCGATAAAATGGGAGGAATAGTTCGCATTTCAGGCAGGCTGTTCTTGACATCGCGAAGGTGAGGATCGGGCAGCACTAGGGAAGCGGGGAATGCGCTGAGGATGATGTTTCGCAGCTGGATGCAACGAGGGGGTATAATGTCGCAAAGTGTGAAGTAATATTCACTGAGGAATTCAGGGAAGTCGTGCAGAAGGACCAGGAGAAGTCGCAGCGTCCCTCTGTACAAGTCTCTAGCAGGCATATTGAAATCCGCAGTTTTCAGGAAAGGGGATAGGAATTTGAACAGAGACAGCAATAGCTTATGAAACGCTGACCATCCCTATAAATCAGATCAGTAATGCGTGTAGCAGATCGCACTGCCATCATACCTCCCGATTCTCGTGCGACAGAAGTTTTGGCATGAATAGGCGATGAGAAATGAGGGACATCCACGCAAACGCGAAGCCGGGAAAGTACGTAGGTTGCAAGGAGCTGAGTGTGTCACTAGGGCAACAAAGAATAAAGTTGAGTGACATGACCATAAGACGAGAACATACCTAATGGCAATCAAGAGCTGGAAGTAAGCAGTACCCAGCTGTGCCTCGATAGCGTGAAGATCATTGACAAGACTGGAGAAGAAGCGGAAGAAGGGTTTCTGGTGGAAATTCTGCCCCTGCTCTTCGTGCATGTTGGCTAAAACCAAGACGAAGATTGACAGGATCTTCGTAAGATAGTGAACCTTTGCTTGATCGTTGTTCACCCCCGAAGCGTCACCATGATATTTGATTATGTAAACTATAAGCCTCGCCATAGCATCCAGACCTTGGAAAGCGTTGGCGAACTCCCCAGCTGCACCACATTTAAGATAGAAGCTGACACTGGACTCAGCGCATACGCGGAAGAAAAAAGAAGACACATCTTCGACTTTCAAGATGCCCTGCTTGGTGAGCTGCGTGATAAACGGGACGAAAGCCTTTTCCGGGGACGGAGAACGCTGGTAAATAGAAACCCATTGCTGGAACGAGTCGTAGAGTTTCTCCCTCAGCTGATCTGTCTCGGTCTTTGCGGGGGTCGTGATTAAGCCAAGACCATCCGGTCCAGGGAGGGCAGGGGCCCGACGTACACCACGTATATCGTCAAGTAAGGCATTTACTCTATTGGCCAGTCAGCAAGCTAGGAAGGGGGATCCAGAAGACACTCACTCAGCATTCGCTTTACCGACTCGCGAGAACTGGTCCAAGGCATCGATGGTGAACGCCCATAAGGATTGAGAACCAATAGGCGGCTCGCATGACAGACACTCTCGTATCAATCCCGCTGCAAATTCCAAGAGAGCGGGTCTTGCATCGTTGTGTAAGGATTTAGCCAGCTGCTCATCTTGAGAGGCCACGCTGACCAGACCACTGCGCAATAAAGCCACAGTAACAGGAACGTCGAGCTTCCGCTAGTGACATTATGAGTGGGGAAACAAGAGCGATTAGAAGAAGCGTACATCATCTTTGGCATAGATCAACCACGTAATAGCCTCTCTAGCAACATCTTCGAAAGAACGACAAAGCTGGTCCAAGAGAGCGACATAAACTTCCCGGCCGAGTTGCGAGTCCGCCCTATATAGAAATTGTACAATCTTTTGGGAGGTGAGAATAGGAGTTCGTTCACGGTCCACTGATTCCCTTGTGACGAAAAGTATCGCACGAAGGATCTCACGTATCTCATGATTCGGAGGTAACGAGGCGAGAGATTGCACTGGCATTTGCGTGAGAATTCCTTCAAGATCCTGAATAAGCAACTAAATCAACAGTCAGGCATCATGCTAGGACCAGGTCAAAAAACGATAACACACGGTAAATCGTTGCATTGCCTCTTGATGCGTGACGATTCTCTGCACTGAAGCCAACGGATCCTGCACGGGAGTTGGAGGGTATGCCATACTGGAGAGATCTGTCCGAGAGTAGGATACCGTAGAGCTGGGTCGACTGGCGGTGATAAGCCGACGTCTGGTCTCCACGGCTGAACCAGCTGAACGAACTAAATATGAGTTCGAATGGAATGACATATGATCCTTACCGAAGTCCTCGTAAACCAGAAGCTGGTTGGATTGGACTCCCGCTTGACGAATACGAAGGGGATCGGGGAGTTGACCGGAGAAGTTGGATGCTCCAGAGGTATGGTCCCAGAAGTGATGCGCAGTGCGTTGCTACAAGTTGGTTAGGTCAAGTAAGGTCATCGGACGCAAAAACAAAAACTAACCTCGCGGTGCCGACGGCGCAGTTCATATGATGTGGCAAACCCTTCGTCCACATCAACAATGGCACGGTCCATAGCGGCCTTTTCGATAGCAGCACACGCAATATCCAAATTATCCTGAACCAAGAGTAAGATGACGTTCTCGGTGATTATTTGCTATAGGTGCGTTAGCCTGCTGTAGACACCCAAGCAGACGACGAACTCGCCTCAGTGAATCCCTGCTCAAGAAGGTACTGGCGCATGTGCGTGGCCAAGTTACTTTTCAGGGGCTCCTTACAAGTCACAAGAGCCAAACTCCCGGCAAGTCTCTGCGCCATTAAGTGTCCTGCTTTGCGAAGCTTCTCTTCGTTCCCCTCGGTCACAAAGTCCTTCGCAACTAGCTCCCTAGTCGATATACCAGCTATGGTCACCGATCTTTCCACAACCGGTAGAATAATCTGCGAAAAGACAGGACTCAGATATTTTGATAAAAGAGCTATAAAGGAGCTGTGATATTCTTACCTCTCGGACCGAACGATCTACAGCAAGCTGGACAGAGCGCTTGAAGAGCTGGTTGGGCGCAAGTGGACCCAATTGCGCGTTGATGACAATATGCTGTGAGAGACTCGACAAGATTGACTCTATATGCGCTCCAACCGAGCGTTGGACGTCCGATGGGCTGGTGGGTCCAAGGCCCAAGACTTGCGCCTCAGGGATCTGGGATGAGGGGTCATATCCACCGATAGGTAACGCATCAATATCAGGAACATAGTCAGGCAGTGGAGGCCCGGCCAAGGTATCAGACAAGGGCCTATTTCTTAGGACGCTGGTGGCCTCGATAGCGTCCAAGTTGATATCAAGAGCTGTGCACAGCATCTCGATCTCGAACTTGAGATTCAGCTTCAACTCGGCAAAATGATACAGCTCTGCTAGAAGACTTATGATAGCCATCATCCAAGGATTTGGCGGCTTGAACACAGTCGATTTAACAGCAGGCTCTAGGGTCCTGCACACGAAGGGGATCACGACAATGAGACGATTATTATCGTAGCCTTCCATGAGCAGATCCTTGAAGGATAAGTTCTTATGTTTGATGGGCTTGTCTCGAGCCAAGGTAATGGTACCAAGCCACACGCCAATGTTCTTCAAGATTGCCCTTTCTGAACTCGACTGCGCCGTCCTCTCGGAGTTCAGCAATGTCGCTGATTTGACATATGTTTCGTGAAGAATGAACTTGGACAGAACAGGCCCATCCAAGGCATCAAGGAACCGCAGGTATAATGGATGGTTATTGGGTTCAGTGCTGATCCGCTGGTCGACAAGGTAATTGGCGAACCACCGCGCATGCTCGCCCTTGAAATGATCCTTCATCTCCGCCAGCTTGGAGTCAAAGTTGTTTGGCGCAAGATTGTTGACAATGAACAAAATTTTGTCCGAAACTTCTTCGGACGGCCGAACTACTTCGTCATCAACCTTATCAGGCTGAATCGCAGCGAAGATGGGTGCAGGCTCCACGGCAGGGAGTATGCGGAATTCCGGTGCAGTGGGCATTCCCTCTGGTGCATTAGCGATAGCCCGCTGGAGAATGGGCGCCAATTCGGGCTGTGCTTCCAAGAGGTGAGGGATCTTCAGGAGAGCTTGACACAAAGGTTGCCACTCAGACAACCTGGATTCAAATCGTCTGAGTGCTTGGATGCCAAACTTGAACAGGTTGGATTCCGGGGAGCAGTTCAAAGCATCCAGGACATAGCGAATCGCGATACCAAGAGGAATATAATCAACTAGCTCGTACTGGATAATGGAGCCGAACAAGTATCCTGTCATGGCCAGTTCCCGAGGAGGATAGAATGCTTGGAAGAACTTGTACTCGTCGAAGAGGAAGTGAAGCATGCAGGAGAAAATCTCGTGATCTCGCGCATTGGAAGAAGTCTTGTTCCTCTGCAACATAGCAATCACTTCGTCGATCGTAATCTGCTCATCGTACATTTGCTTGTAAATTGCATCCACCTCGGCTTCAATCTCAGGTGCGTAGGCGACTACAGTGAAGCCCGGCTCCGTGTCCGATCCGGGTGTCAACACCATTAATCGTGGATGGATTTGCAAGCAGGCGTTGCGAACTTCGAGGCAATAGTCCACATCGCTCTCATGCATGATGGCAGAGCTTCGAGAAAAATCAGCTATATCCATTAGAGACAGCAGAGTTCTCACCTATTTCTCAGCACTCGAAGGAAGATAGCGATAGTCTGAGGATTGAGGGGCATCGTACGATGGTCGACAGCAGGGTCGGTGATCCTGGTAGCTTTCTCGCTCTCCATCTTGATGTCCAAGAACTCGATGACGGAGTGTAAGAACTCCGCACCATGGTTATTGACATTATCCGCAAGCCACTTGTCAAGATTCAAGTATTCTCTGCGCGACGCGAGGGCAGCCACATCCAGTGCAAATGTGAAAGGTCGAACTTCAAGAAGGGAGTCTAATATCTAAATTCCCACACACGCTCAGTATATGCGAGATTAACGAAGTACCTCCAGACTCACTTTGAGATCCTGGGCGACATCTAGTATTCTAGTGATATTGAGAGGGCTCTCATTATAGAAGTCACGGAAAGCGTTAGTGAGGTATGGCGGATCGATCTGCCAGATGCGCATGAAAACAAGCTGATGGTTCGGGTGGCCTGCGAGAAACATGGCAAGGAGCTTTTGGGCATATTCCAATCGTATCTCGTTCCACGTCGCTTGCTGAACCTAGCATTAGGATGTTACCTACGAGATCTATCAGAAGACGTACCGGAACCTGCAACAGGCCCATGTGTACTAGTTCCGCACTGATTTTGACCGCTTTATCCAGCATCTCGCGAACATAGTTACGGATCTCAGGCGACTCGGAGCCCGCATGGATGACTAAGACTTCAAACAAATCCAAAGAGTTCCATGTCTGGCCTTGGACATTAGCTGCCAG
Source organism: Neolentinus lepideus HHB14362 ss-1 (assembly GCA_001632425.1). Lineage (NCBI taxonomy): Eukaryota > Fungi > Basidiomycota > Agaricomycetes > Gloeophyllales > Gloeophyllaceae > Neolentinus > Neolentinus lepideus. The sequence continues at coordinate 58,299 of KV425623.1, forward strand.
AGACTTGATCGTAGGGCTTGCGTTCGCGACATCATCGACAGTCACAATCCTCCGCCCAGGCAAAGACACAAAGTTGAAAGTGTCGGCTGGTAGAGACAATAGGGCATCCAGAAGACGTAGCTGATACATCGGATTCTCCCAGCTACTCCAAAAACCAGCCACTGCATGCGGCTCCAGGTGTCGCGGCGCACTCAGGAGGATACTGATTAGCAACTTCAATGTGGCTGTGTCGACCACTCTCTCCGGCCGATCGAACGATCTAATGATCGCGGGCCAGTCGAGATCGAGGTTCTACACAGAGTAAGATACAAACAAGCATAATCGAGTCCGGACGACTCACGAAGCTGTTGATAGCTCTAATCACGGAAGAAACATCGCATGAGAGTGCGTTCTCTGAAGCCAGTCGTGCGAACGTCGCTACTATTTCGATGACCTGGTCTTCTCTAGGGGGGGTTGTCTTGGACAGGCCAAACCGAAGGAATACAGCGAGAACTAGATCGGGGTCCTCGGTGATCTCTGGGCCAAGCTGTTGAAGCACTTGCACCACCGTCGTAGCGGGCGGCAAGCTGTTATACGGGTTACGCCTCGCAGTGAACAGATATAATATTCTCACGTACGTTAGGTTTGGCAGAATCCGTTGAAGGTAGGGAGTCACTATCTCCGAGCCATACTTGGTCTGAGCAGCCAGAATCAACGCCTGCCGCTGCATCGCATCGAGAACGGGTGAGTCATCCGGAGGATCTTGCAGCAAGTTCTGCATGAGCTTTTCAAGCGACGACGGGGACAAGTCTGCGTGGTCGAACGAGGGGTGCTGACACAGCGCGAGAACTGCGCTTTCGAAGTCCATGCGTATGATCGCCTGCGCCTGGCTCGCGAGCTCCTTCCGTGTCTGACCCGCGACGATAGACGCAGCAAGCACGAGGCGTTCGAGTGGACGTAGTCCAACGCGGTCCGCGAACCTGATGAGGTCGAAGTTCCGGAACACGTCGCCCTCACCTTTGTCGATACCCTCGCGGAAGCGCTCCGCAAGGAAGGAGTCGCGGGCGAGGCGCTGCGTCTCCTGGATCAAGAGGCGGAACGTGAGCGCAGAGGATGTATCGAACGCCGGTGGGGGTGCAGTTGCAGATAGGCGCGCTTGCGAGTGCACGATGAGCCGCCGGATGAAGTGGAGATAGGTATCAAAGCCATGTTGCTCGGACAGCTGTATAAATTGAACGCGTACGCGTTACGAGTCGGTAAGCTCGCTCCAACCCCATTCGTACCACTTCCACATCAGCCTCAACTGGGACATAACACTCACCGATCGAATCTCAATCTGATTTCGCTCAAAGTTATCCTCGGTCAAGGTCGAGAGCAGAAACACGATCTGCGCCTTGACTATAGTATGTATGTTGCTATTCGACGATGGGGAGTCCATTGCAGGAGACCGTGTCGCAGCCTCCGTGCGGCGAGGGACGCCACCAGCACCGGAAGCCGTTTTGGCTACTTTTGTAGAAAGTGAAGAAAGAGGTACCAGGCAGTTGAGAGTACGGCGAGGACGAGAGTGGCGGCAGTGTCGTGTGCGAACGCGCGGGGTCCATTCGGGCTCCGCCTCAACTTACACACTCCTGTGGTTCTTCGCGACGTCCATTCATATTCAAGCAAAGCCAAGGAAAACATGTACATAACGAATACAGGATAGATCAAGACAAAGTTCATATCTCACCCTCGAGGTCAACCTCGATATGCCTGAGAGAAAGCACCAAAAGACACAAGCAGCACTACCGCAAACACGTAGAACACCCGTCCTTCCTGCGACGGATCGCCCCCTGAGAGCAAGTTTCTCAAAGGAAGGAAAACGAGGCCGACTGCAAAATTTGCGATCCCTGTCCAGTGGATATTAGTTATGGGTCTGACTTCGGACCATGACAAGACAAGGCGGCACACAATTTAGAGACAACGCAACGGACGAGAGAGCTGATACAGCCTAGGATGGTGGTTTAGCTTGTACAATTCGAGATGAGACTCAGGGTCGAGGACTTACGTGCGGCGGGGACACGTCCGAAATAATAACGAAAGGCACCGGTCCCATGCCAATCGCAAATGACCTGCATATGCGCCACATTGCCTTCAGGAACAGTTACATACAACGCTCTTATGAACTCACATTATGAATGCCATAATCGCCATACTCGACAGCGCAACAATCCCGTAGTCCAAGCCCAAGCCTACTAGGACGAGCGCCAAAATGGATCCGGATGCAGAGATGGTCAATAGCATCTTCCTGCCCATCCGCTACGGAAACAGAGCTCGGGTTTTGTATACATATACATAGATAGCGAGAGGTGGATGCGCACCTCGATGAGGAAGACGGGCGGGAATGTCATAATGACATTGACAACTGTGATACCTAGAGAGACGTACGGTCCCAGGTCGGGGAGGGTTTTGGAGAGGATGGCGTTGCTGTAATAGAGGACTAAAAACGCTCAGTATGGCACAGCTAAAGCACCTTCTGGAAGCGTACCAGCATTGACACCTGTGCGAGTAACCTAAGATAAACATTTGTTAGGAGCAAGGGGAAATCACACGATACCTGATATCTGCTGAGACACCATTGCTAGACATACAATAGTGAGCGGCCTTCGAAGTTCTGGTGCGACCAGAAGACGAGGAACGGTAACAGCTGCTTCGTGTCTATCATCAGGCGATCGACCACGGTGAGACTCCTCGGGAAGTAAAGGATCTTCAGCATCTGCGTCTGGGCAAAATATCAGAATCTGCCTTGCAATGATGACAGTTGACGGCGCGGACCACCTTTACTCGCACCACCCCACAATCTCCGTGACACACTCTTCACCTCAGGCGCGCGCCCAGACCTACTCAGCCATACAGGCGACTCGATCATGATGGGGCTCGCGAGCAAGTTCCCGGTCGACAAAGCACACGACAAGAAGAACACCATGCGCCACTGTGTGGGTGTTGCGAGACGGAAACCTATTGACTGGGTAAAGAGAATACCGAATACAATTGCTAGCTGTGTGAGGACGCCTGCGCACGGAGGTTACAATATGCACTAGTCGTAGAAGGAGAACGTACCAACGTTGCCCTTGATCTTAGCCGGGCTAATTTCGCCCAAGAATACTGGGCCCACACATATACCAATGCCAGCCCCAACGCCTACAAGAATTCTTGATTATTGTGAATGTCTATCTATAATATAGAATTGAAACGAACGCACCTCCCGAAGGCCAAAGGAAATACTGAAGACGACACACCCATAATACCCGTTCCGACGGCCGTCATGAACGAGCTAGCCCTCACAGCATCCTTCCTGCCTCTTTTATCCATAATTATGTTGGCCCCCATGCTTCCTAACAGACCTCCGACTGTAAACACAGACGTGACCACGGAGAAGGTTGCGTCGGACATGGGTATGCATGTGGGTATACCATAGTGGCGATCTATGCCGTTGGTCTCGCGACATGTCAAGACAGCTTGAATTTGATTCAGCGCAGAAATATGATAGCCATACTATCATAGGAGGTTTGGATAGGTTCGTTATCCGGCAGTAAATGACATTACCTGTTGTTCAGGCTGATCGTAAGTGTCCAATCTAAGAAGTATACTGACTGCTCACCTGGAGAGACACAACCAATATCCAAATACAAGCGATCCAGCCATAGAACGTGAATCGTTGCGAGTCTTTGTGATCCGTCATGTAAGTAAACAAGAAACAGCCACAACGGTGACAGCAGAAGCAATTGCCAAAAGGCCTAATGCGGCATTGACAATATCAGACTCGGACGCATTGGACAACCGCGACGCTGACGTTCAGTACTGAGGCTGGCTCTCTTTACTGTCCTCTTAACCTCCAAATCCGTTCTGGTCTCCCTCCGCGATGTCGGACACGCAGAGGAAAGAGACAGATGCGTTCCTCTCCTTCTTCAGCACCTTCGAGCTTACTAGACCGGTAACAACCGTCTCGGACTTGAGTGATGGAGCCGCACTCTTCGAGATTCTATCCCTCATGTTCGTGTCATACTATACTACTTGTATTATTAGTCGCTAACTTCACTGTCTAACTCAGCGATGCAGACTACTTCCGCCAGTCTACCCGGCCTTCGGCTCAGCCCTCTGACAACTGGGTCCTGCGCTTCAGCGCACTCAAGCGCATTTATCGGCTCATGACCCAGTATTTCGCTGATGTACTGCACCAGCCCACCAGCGCGATGGAGGTGCCGGACTTGCAGGCCATGGCGAAGGACCACAGTCTTGCAGAGACACTGGTTATGTGCCAGCTTACTATTGCCATAGCCGTGCAGTGCGAGAAGAACCAGGAGTTTATTGAGAAGATTCAGGGGCTGAGTGAGACAGATCAACATTACCTTATGAGGGCTATTGAGCAGGTGCGTGACATATTTGAGAGTTATGGAAGTGGGAAGTGGGATGTGTGATCATGGGGGCAGATAATGTCGAAAGCCAATGTGTCTGGGGACAGGAGTGTAGGAGAGGTCAGCATGACAGAGTGAGTGGTAGCCCTCGTCAGTCAGTGAAGCTATGAGGTCGAGCGCTCAATTGCACTTAGCGACGACCACTACTATCAGATCCAGTCCGAGCGAAGTCGAATATTGACAGAAAAGGAAACACTGGAGAAGGTGTATCAAGCACTTCTGGAGGAGCACCGCACCCTGCAGACCAATTTCGACGACGTGACTTCAGAAAAAGAGGATGCCCTCGCCCGGCTACGTGAGATGCGCAGAGAGATTGACAACCGGAGGAACGACAAGGCGGACGTCATGATGCGGGCGGAGATTGATCGTCTACGAGTGGAACTGTAAGCGCTTCTGTTATCCGTGCTGCTAATGATGCACCTAACCCGAGGAGAACAACAGCCAGAAGAGCGAAGATAATCTAGCCATAGTGGAAGGCGAGCTCGACAAGCAGACGTCGCTAGTGACGGACTTGACGCGCAAAGTTGACGAGTTACAAGTGACTGCCGACCAGGCTGCGAAGTTGAAGGACCAGCTTGACGAGTGAGTATGCAAATAATGGTCTGCAGAGCTTGTTATTAACATTTGAGGTAGGTACCGTCATGCTGCTGATAGACTACAGAAGACGGAGAACGTCATGGAAAAGTACAAGAAGAAGCTTCAGGAAGGTGCCGATCTACGGCAGCAAGTCAAGGTTCGTGTCTATTAATTACAATCCCTTAGGTGTTTCCCTAGTAAGCCATACACCATAGGCCTTGGAAAAGCAAAATGCAGATCTCGTCGACAAAAACGCCTCCCTCGAAGAAGAATACCGCAAGGTCGCCGCCTTCAAACCGCTGATGGAGTCCTACAAGACACAAATCGCCGAGCTCGAGACCAAAGGCTCCACGCGGAACAAGGAGCTCGACACCCTCCGTTTTGAGCTGGACCAGACGCGCACAAAACTCAAGATTGCGAACGAGGAGCGCGCGAAAGACTCAGAGACGCTCGAGCTGTACCAGGAGCGCGTGCGCGAGCTCGAGCTGAGCTCGCACCGGCCAGTGCGTGGCGCCAAGCCCGCCGTGAACGACGCGGACACGGCGCAGGAGGAGTATGGCGAGGGCGAGTCGCTGGGGGATGTCGGGGAGATCAGCCAGGACCTGGGCGAGGAGATGCAGGACGCGATCAGCGGAACGACAATGACGGACCTGAAGCTGCAGGTGAAGCGCCTGACGCGGGAGCTTGAAGCCGTGCGGACGAACCAGGTGGACGCGAGTCGGTCGTTGGTGCTTGAGAACTTGCTCGAGGATGCCAACCGGATGAAGGCGCGGTATGAAGCGGATTATTTGGCGGCGCATCGGGAGAAGTTGAAGCTGCAGAGCGATCTGGAAGAGATTAGGAGTGGGAAAGCGTTCGGTGATGGGTGAGTATTCTCTCGAGTCCTAGGGATGTTTAAATTGATGGTACATATAGTGCCGAGGCGGCTATTGCTTTGCGTCAACGGTTGAATGAGACTGTCGACCAGCTTGATGCTCTACGGAGGGAGCACGCCGAGCTCGAAGTCAAGTTCGAGAGCATCAACAAAGAGTTGACAATTGCCAAGTCCGACTGTAAGCATCTAGCCCCCTGCCGTCCCTTCACATCCTCATCATTGCGTTACAGTGAACCTCGTCAACAAAGACCAGCTCGAGATCCTCGCGACCCTCCGCGAGTCTGTCAACGAAGACAAGGTCGGGCTAGAGGCCGAGACGCAGCGGCTACAGGACAAGATCAAGGAGCTCGGGGACAAGAACCGGATGCAGCTTGAACAAATCAATGGGTTGCTCATGGAGAAGGTCAATCTGCAGAGCGAGGGCATCGGCCAGCGCGAGAGGATGCTGCAACGCGAGCGCGACTTTGGGTGAGTGGTGCTGAGGGGAGGGAGTCAACAGGGCTGATGAATCTTGCATTTCAGGGACCTTCGGGCGACACTCTCGGGCAAGGATTTGCCTGAGGATATTAAGAGCAGACTGTTGGCTCTGCATGAGGAGAACATCACGCTCAAGGAGCAACTGAAGACGTCGCAGGAGAAGCTCGTGAAAGCTAAACAGGTGCGTGTATTTGCATGTTTGCCGGCACGGATGACTATATTCTTCTGGACTGTAGTTTATCAAGAATCAAGATAAGCTGTTCAAGGAGGAGCATGCCAAGACGCTGAATGTATCTGCAAACGTAAGATTGTCGATTTAGGTTTATACAGACTCGAGATTAACACAACGTTGCGCTTCCAATCCAGGGCACTTTTGAGGAAGCGGAAGTCAGTTTCCGCTCTCAGATCAAGATCCTCGAGGAGGAGGTCGCACGGCACAAGGTCAGTCAACCTGGTCGCGCAGCTGATTTTTGTGTCTTGTTTTCCTAATTTTGTGGCACAGCGCCTCATGATGGAATCGACGAAGCGATACCGGCGAGAGCAGGAGCTGATGCTGAGCGCTATCCACGCGCTAGGGATGAAGACGGCACGGGACTATCTGGGTAATAGCGCGCAGAACACGAGACCGGGGCCGACGAGCTGGTTGGGCCAACAGAGAAAAAATGTGCGTGCCTCCACGGCGTGTTCTCTGGGTTTTTCTGACTGGTGTCCTCGTAGCTGGGTACGACGTTACGTCGGTGATCTGCCTACTTGCCCCCCCTTGTGTCATTTGTCTGCCTAGATGTTTACGATAATACCCTGGAGTGCTAATATATCATGTAAGTATACAACATGCATTCACCCATGTATTTTTACTTTATCTCTTCGAAATGTGGAATTGGTGTGGATAGCGCGAGGAATGGGGGTGTGACACTCTGCCAGACAGGATGGTAGACCCCGGCGCCGAATACACAAGAAGGCCGCGGCAAGATGACAGTGCCACAATCGGGCTTCCACCAGCACAACGGCACGTACTCCAAAGTACACGACCATTCATTCTGACTGAAGGGCGTCCGTTTGTTTTACGAAGTCTTCAGCGAAGGTCTCTGTCCACTGGTCGGCGTAGGCGAGATTGTGCTTCAATATTAGCGACAGCAGTTGCTTGTAGCCCGAAACTACGGGGTACGAGTCCTCGCCGTACCCCCAAACGCTGATACACTAACGCATTGGCTCATTAGCAACATAGCCACCCCAAATTGAGCTACTTGACGGGGGCATTGCAGCTCGGTAAATACATTGCGCCATGCTGCCAGAGTCCTGAAACGGCTCATTCGCGCCGAGGTCCATGAGCATCACTATTTCATCTTTAGGTGTCTTCCCATCGATCGACGGTCCTACCAGCTGCTCGACCAAGGAACTCAAGGCAGGGCGCACGTTGAGCTTCACCCGCACAGAGAACGTCCCGAACTTCTCGGTATGCGGCCGCCGGCCGCTGCCAGCGAGAGCATGGACTCGGATGGCGCACGAGTCACGACGCGGTCGCGCCTGGGTATATTCAACAGAATCCGCATATGCGCTCTGACCGACTCCACCGCAATGCCCGTCGCCGCTTCGCCTTCTCCAAGCTCGAGGCAGATGCGCTGTGCGAACACAGCGAAGACGTGATTCGGATTCCAAGATTGGAACTCGTGGGCGCAGACTAGTTTCGTTTTGCGGCCCTCAGACCCAGAACATACGTCTGGCCCAGAGTAGCCCAAAGCTGGAATATTTATTAAAGATAACGATGATAACCACAACAGGGGGCGTTGCTCACCGGCCTCCCATACATTCTCAATCTGTCGAATTCGAAGGCCGCACCTGGCGTCGCGGAAGGTTCAGTTGGGGCCAGCTGATTGAAGGACATGAGAGACCATGACGGGAGAAGACGTGGGCCGCCTGATAAAATCCTGCCAGAAAGCGCAAGATGTCCCTTGAGCGAGACAAGACCAGACACCGAAGGGTTCGTATCAATGAAAGTAAACCACATCTTAAAGGACGGAGTCGGGTAGGCGTCCGCAGCCTTTATAACCCTCCGAACGGCAATAAGTGACATCTCCTGGCGAAGCTCCGGATCCGCACCCAGTACAACAGGTTTTTTGCCATTCAGGAAGATACATTCGTCAAAGCCAATAAGCACAGTATGGCACGACTGTTCTTTCATAATAGCGCTCAGGCGCCCAACAGCAGGAGCACATAGATTTTGATAGGTCGCCTTCAGCCACTCGTGCCGATCCGGCCAATTTATCTTGGAATAGATATGAAGGTAATCCTGGAGCAGCTGCCGAGCACGCTCGATGACGATCTCGAATGTCTGGTGTCTACGAGACAGTTCTGGGTGCTGATAGTCGTAGTTGGGACCGAGATCGAATTGATCCAGCCAGCGACTAATTGGGGTCCCGGGAGCTTGCTGAGAGATGTTGTCAATCATCGTGTGCATCAATGCACCCAAGAACACCGCAAAAACGGCTTCAGCCTAGTAAACAACGGTGTGAGACAGAAAGAAATGTAGATTTCAACCATGATTCCGTCCTTCTGTATTTCACCAAGCAGAAAATCTTGAACCGGCTTATCACGAGGTGGCCACCCTGCGGTGGGTTCGTCACTGTCCCGGAAACACACAACAACGGTCGGAAGCTTGAAAATCCTATTGAGACTACTATCTGACAAGAAACGTTGTGCATATACCTTTGTTCCAACCTCCTTCATCAACCGCGATTTGCCAGATCCGCTAGACTGAATAATCGCAATACTTCTACCATCGTGTTCTCCTGGGCGGTATATTTCGTCATAGCCATCAAGAGCTTGGACAAAGTTATCTACGGCAGTGCCTCGAGCTGGAACAGAGAAAGCTTTCTGCAACTGACAACATCGTTCTGACTGAGATGGGTGATTCAGTCGTGAATAACCAAGCCAAAGACAAAAGCTTACAATATAGCTGCATCGTATTCCGAGGCTGAAAATGCCACTCCAGTGGAAATCCTGGTCTTTCCAGCCGATATAAGTGGAGTGGCGTCGGTATAAAGACAGATATTGACCATTTCTCATAATAATTGCTTCCGTTCCCACACTCGTCCAATGGCGGCGCTATCCATGTATCCCGGCCATTCCACCGGCCTCAGTCCATCCACCAGTGCCATTGTACCAAGTCCGCGGTAAAGAACGCGAGTGTCAATTTAACTTGTTTGATGTTGCCGAGATGCAAGCTTTAAAGTCGAACAACGCTGATTGGTTCGTGGGCCGATATTACGTACTTTAGTGTAACGGTTAAACCACGTGGCAGCGTTGTGGCGTCAATCAAATGGTGGCGTTGGACCGCCGGCAGCGACGCGTCCAAGTCTCTTTCCGAGAAATGCCTGCGGGCTGGCGCATGACTGGAGCACAATTTGTTCGAGTACTGCATCCAAGTGGGTTGCATACAGTCAAGTTTCGGCGTGGAAGTTGTCCTGCGGCGGTATGCGTTTGCTTGGCGGCACAGCTCGGGACCTCGGACGCGCGTTTGTTTTGAGTTTGGACTCGATCTGACGGAGGAAGATTTTGACAGGCGTTTGCAAATGCCAGACTCACTCTCGAGTTCATCGACATCGACGTTCAACGTTAACGTTCATTCCTTGAGAGAGCATTCAGATGTCCTCGGCATGCAAAGCTCTGGTTTTACTCCGATATTCTGGGCTGACCTTGTCGCTAAGCGACGGCTCGATGATCCGGTGCACCTGGGCGCGTGGTCATGAGTTGTGTCGACCAAAACATTGAACGAGGCCAGAGGTTATGTCGAGAACAGAAAATCGGATGCAGAATCCAGTGGTAAAAGGACTTTGTTGAAATAGAGGCAAGTGTCCGACAGGCGTTGCGGGGCAAGTGCTAGTGAATGCGGGGTATAGTGGATCACGTGGCAGAGTTTGCTTCTGATCATGCGGGACGAGGTCACTCGCTGCCTTCCATACCCACCACCGCTATCCAGCAGGCCTCCTCTAAGCTTACCTGGCATAGGGCACGACGCCGGCTCATAGCCAACGGTTCCAGTCTTTCCTTATACCACCACACTCTTTTGTCTGCCAGTCTACCGATACCCACCATGGCCCTCGTCCATTTTTTATTCCTTTTGAGTATTTTCCGCGTCGCCTTTGCCGCCACCGCCGAGCAGTGGAGGGGGCGCTCCATCTACCAGTGAGCACCCCTCTGTCGATCCGAGCATCGACCAGTGCTTCTAACCCGTGACAGGATCATCGTTGATCGCTACGCGCTGCCGGCAGGTGCGGATCCCACCGCCTGCGACACGGGCAAGCAGACCTGGTGCGGCGGTACGTGGGCCACCATCAAGGACAACCTCGACTACATCCAGGATGCCGGCTTCACCGCAAGTGAGTTGTCAAGTGGCGTTTGACCCGCCCGCACGCTCATAATACTCTACAGTTTGGATCAGTCCGGTGAACCAGAATTACATTGGCGAGCGCACACCCTATGGCGACCCCTACCACGGCTACTGGATTCAGGACATTTCCCAGCTCAACGACCGCTTCGGCTCCGCCGACGACCTCAAGGCGCTCTCTGACGAAGTCCACCGGCGCGGAATGTGAGCCTGCATGCTATTCCTCTGCGCAAACTCGTAACGTTGCGGTAGGTACCTCATGGTCGATGTCGTCGTGAACAACGTCATGGCGCTGTCGCAGAACCCTGACTTGACCAAGTTCATGTTCAAGGAGCAGGTGCGCATATGGCTCCGTGTCACCTGTGGTGTCACGAGACCTTATTCGTTGCTTAGGAACAATATCATCCCTACTGCTCTGTGGACTACACCAACCTCACCAGCGAGCAGGACTGCTGGCTTGGCGACACGAACGTGTACCTGCCCGATGTGAACACCCAGGACAGCACCGTCGTCAGCACGTACCAGAGCTGGATCAAGGACTTGGTCCAGACCTACAATATAGATGGTCTCCGTATTGATGGTACGCAAACGCATGTACCCCTCGACTCCTACGCTGACTCGCTACGTCTCGTTTAGCCGCCAAGTAATTATCTCATGTGCATATACGCGCTTTCGAGACTGACGCGTGCTGGCAGGCACGTCAACACCGACTTCTGGCCCCAATTCTGCGGTGCCGCAGGCGTCTTCTGCATCGGCGAAGTCTACGAAACCGAGGTCGAGTGCGTGCCTGCGCCCTATTCCCAGATCTGACCACTCTAACCTGAGACGCCTCTACAGCAACTGCTCACCCTACCAGGGCCCGCAGGCTCTGGACTCTGTCCTGAACTATCCGATGTACGCTGCGCTTGTGGATGGTTTCGCCATCCCCGGCGCGCTCAACCTGTCCGCGATCGCGGACACGATGGCGCAGTCCAAGCAGAAGTTCAAGGTGCCTTGGTTATTCATATGAGTCGCGCGTGTCGCTGACGCAGAATACGTGCGCAGGACCCGGGTCTCTTGGGTAATTTCTTGGAAAACCATGATGTCCCCCGGTGGGGTAACTTGTCGGTCGACCCGCAGAGTCTTTAGTGGGTAGTTCATGTTGGATTCTTATGGCGAATGAGGTTGTTGATGCTTGACAGCAATGCGATGGCGTTCACTTTCATGTCCGATGGGTAAGGTGTATGCTCTCAGTCTCGAGAATGACTTGACTTACACCATCTCGCAGCATTCCTATTGTGTACTATGGCCAGGAGCAGTACTTCTACGGCGCCAGCGACCCTGTGGGTGATCTCCATCAATTCATCGCACATATTTTCTAAATTGATGCCCAGTACAACCGCGAGCCCTTGTGGCCGTCGAACTACACCAACACGACGGCATACCAAATGATAACCACGCTGAACCAGCTCCGCAACTTCCTTGTCAACAGCACCGACGACTGGCTCCATTCGGAAGCGCAACTCCTCACGACCACCCCTCACGGCATGTCCGTCATGAAAGGGAACGTTATCTCCATCTTGACGAACATCGGGTCCCCCGTACGTGCTCGTGCTCCGCGCAGTCCGTGTGGGATGGCTGATGCGCTTGTAGCCCGCAAATACTAGCATAGCTGTGTACACGCCCTTTGAGAACAACTTTGCCACGACAGAGTGAGTGGAACGTCTATTGCGTTGGAACCTGCAACTGACGCGGAAACCTATCTAGCATCCTCTCCTGCCGCCAGTGGGCGGTGGGCAGCAACGGTACCGTCGAGGTCCAGTACACAAGGGGCGGGGAGCCCGTCATCCTGGTGCCCAGCGACCACCTGCAGGGCTCCGGGCTGTGTGGCTACTCCGCGCAGAACGGCTCCTCAAAGGCCGCGGCCAACGTCTCGTCCGGGGCGGCGGCGGGCTTCTCGCGATTTGACGCTATGATGACGTCCGCGGTTTTGGTGCTCCTCAGTTTAGGCTCGTTCGTATTTAATTAATGTCGGAAGCAGTCTTATTATTCTTGCCGGTGTTTGATTAGTCTTCCCTCCACTCTTCGCTTTTCTTCGGGTTTGTTTATTGGCATGGAACGTAATTCTATTCATTCGTGTAGGGAGTAGTATCATTGGCATCGATTGTTCCATACACATCGTCCATGTACCAATTAATCGTAATCATTGTGCAAAGCAGAGCTTATACCGATTGTGGGCGTGGTGAATCAAATGAATCACGCATCACGGCCTCCGTGATATGTGACGTGACGCGTAAAGTAGAACGCGACCTGCTATGCCCTCGGCATCAAATAACAATGCGGCGGAGGAGCTCGCCAAACCTGTAAGCGCGGTTCGCGGTATGATCCTAGGACGGATGCACTGGATGTGGCTTTAGGTCTTCATCGCCTCGTGCCATGATGTCCGTTACTTGGTCGCGCTCCTGCGCGGCATCAGCTTCTCGAATGTGAGTTGAGTTCGAGGTGGGTGTTCGCCGCTGCTGATGACAATATTTGGACGACTTGGGCGTATAGAAAGCGACCGTGACGGCGCATGAGAGTGGTCTCACGTTTTCTGTGGAGGAGGCGCGGACGATGACGGGTGGGCGATGCTGCTCCGTCGGCTGTATCTGTAGCTGAAGACACACAGGTGCCTCCTTCGTCGACAAGCGAATGTTTGACGAGTACCAGTACAACGACCCAGGCGAACTCGTCCCGACCCACTCTCAAGAAGGCTCCTCGGTGGCATTCGAGATCCGTTTGAGCACCCTCATCGAGTGTCTCAATATTTTTGGGACGGCGGGGCTTGCCTCGGGCTCGAAGTTCAAGAAACCGAGGAACGTGGCTGGGGATGCGGACGACGATAGCGATGGCGCTGGTGGCACGCTCGACAAGTTCTTCCACGGGAACACCAAGGGAACGGGGATGAGGATGTCCTATGCGGGGTCTGGGTATCCTCTTACTCTCGTATTGTGAGCGGTGCCGGAACGGGATATAAAAATTTGGGTGTATGCAACGTTATTGACCTGCTTGCTGTTAGGGCGGAGAGCTCGTCAGGCCCGACAGCGACGTGCGAAATCACGACGTTCGACTCGGACCCTGAGGGCCGGCTAGAGCTGGAGGTCGACAACACTGATATGTAAGTGCAAGTGACATACGCCCCAACATACATTTTTTCTTGTCTTATACTACGCTTAAGCGTCCTGAAGATCATACTAAAGGCAAGCATCCCACTGCCGCATCATTACACCTATTTTCTAATGACAGACCCGCTTGCCAGTCATCGTGGCTCCGAGACGCCCTCTCTGAATTAGACCCCTCCTGCGAGAAGCTCACATTCGTCGGGAACCCTCTACCTCAAGGCAACAATACCTCGCGAAGCTCATCCTCTCCCTTGTTTCGCATCCTAGCGGAGGGAATGTTTGGCAGTACTGAGGTAACTTCGAAAAACAGGTTCCAGTAATGCACTCACACTCCTTGCTGAAATTAGATGGACTACCCGAATGACCGCGAGGTCCTCGAAACCTTCAACTGCGAAGAACCCACCAAGTTCTCGTGCGTCAGCTCACATCTAGTCAAGCTGATTCTCATCGTTCTTACGTCATGTCAGGTATCGCTTCTCGCATATCACCAAAACGTTGAAAGCTCTCCAGGCTTCGATCAAGACTGCCCTGCGCATAGACAGCAAGGGTGCACTGGGTATGCAGTTCCTGATGCCCTCTGGACAGGCTCGGAATGATGATGGGATCCTCTTCGTCGACTTTCAAGTGAGTACTTCTTGTTCGCTAAGATCCATTACAGTAGGTTCATTGTCTATGCAGTGCATGCCGTTGGACGACCGATTGTAACTTCAAGTACCTCTGTACAATATTTTCTTGTGTGCTTCATGTATTAGTACTTCTCTTTCGCATGCTGTGAATCTCAACCAGGTCAGTCAGACGCTATGCAACGTCCTTCGTGGCATAAATATATCAATATCAGAAGGCCAAATTATACACTAATTGGGGGAAAAGGGTCCAAGTACATATATTATAACTATCCAACCATAAACACAAACACAAATTCTACTACCGAGACTCATCGGTTCCACGACAGCAGGGACATGTCGCCCACTCTCCTGCAAGCCAATGAATTGTCAGCATTGGATAGGCGTAGTTAAGGAGGAGACCCACCGTGGCTTGAGGACATGGCGGATGGTTCCCGCAATGGCCAAAAAGACGAACAGAGCCGACGAGGCGACATAGGCCCAGCCCAGGAAATTGTTCTTACCACCTACCCAAGAAACAGTCGAGATAACTATCGACTTTGTACCGTGGTACGTCTGAACAGGGAAGTCTAATACGCCCGTCTTACATCAGCTCCCCAGCCGCAGCACGCAGCAGAACAAGTACGCACTATAGCCGATTTGAATCTGATACGTCCCCTGCGTCAGCGTATCATGGTCGTTGCGTCCGTACAGCTTCGAAAATGTCGGGAGACCAGCTGTGCGCATCCAATTCTGGAAGTGCTCATCGATGTGCAGATTAGGGAGGTTGCTGTCGTTGTATCCGTTCGGGTAGCGCTTGTACCAGTTGGGAGGCGGCACGATCTGACTCGAGTTGTAACCCGGCCTTGTAGCATACTTTTTCGCTTCGCCGGGCCAGGCAATGCCTTGTTCGGAGAAAATATAACCCCCGTTGCTGTTGCCGCTCGAATCGATCATCGTCAAGTTGGAGAATGTATCTACCGAGAAAGTTGAAACATTCGAAGTAAAGATGCTCACGAGATGGACGTACCGTTGAAGAGCGAGTTGGCGACGAGACCGCACGGGTAGACGGCAACGCCATTGATCGTGTCTACAGGCTTGCAGTCGCCGCCATTCAAGGTGTGTGGGCTGACATATTGTCCTTTCAGCTGGTTCGAGTCGAAGCTCTTTACGTAACGCCGATGGTTTTGATAAAAATTCGTCAGCTTATAGTACAGGAGGACAGTCGCTTCGAGGTTGGCAGGTACATCGAATCGTACAACGCAGACGGTTTGGGAGGAAGGGTCGGGGCTCGAGGAGTTGTTGATAAGAGCGTATGACGGCGGAGCACTGGGAGAGGAGTGGTCGGATGAACGGAGAGAATACTTGAATTTCGAAGAGGGGATGTCGGTGAAAGTAGCGGAATCGAGGGTGTCAGCTGCTGACAGATTATTACAATCTGTGTAGTCAATGGTTATCTCAGATACCTGGATATCCGCAGGCGTGAATACCTCTCCATCATCGAAGTATCCAAGTGTGCACGTACCAGACCACTTCCCCATATCAGAAGCGCTCCGATAGGCGCAAATATAATACCGATAATGAACAATGACGGTAGTACGGTCTTGGGTGTAAGAATTGGCTGCCACGCCTTCAGCCGCTGCTGCTTGAAGGCAGTGTCTAATGCAAACAACTCGATGAGAAGCCATCTCCAAGTCATCACTGTTGGTACTCACTGGCTGGCCGCCTCCAACTACCCTTCTCCTTCTTCTGCTCGCCATTGTTGTCGGCGTTGCTCCCACCGCGGCGGCGAAAGAGGCCCATGGCAAGAATGTAGTTAGAGGTCAAGTCCGAGAGCATCCGCCGCTGCTCGCTGAGGTAACCTTCCCGCGCCTCCGTTCTCGGTGAAGCCGGCGATTGCCTTCAAAGCTGCAAGACGTAATTACCAACCACGGCAATTTCTGGGTAACATGCTGTAACAGCCTGATGATCCGTTATACACTCTGTCATGTTCTCCTTATACTCATCGAAATATAGCAAGGTCGGCCTCTAAACTTGCCTTTGGGTGTCGCGGACATTCCACGTCTTTAAATGCCTTCGACAAGCACTTTCATCCGCTCTACTTCGGTATGCCGCTGCCCTTACGCTACCAGACATCGTCCAATAGTTTCCGGCAGCCAACGTCGAACGTCGGAAACTAGGCGCAAACATTCCGACTCGGTTATGCAACAATTTGAATTTTGCTCCTGGGATTAGTAGCGTCAAGGGCGAGCAGCAAGTCGAACTTGAGATCTATCCGTCACCGCCAATTCCTGTCCTTGTGGACCGCTTGCTCCTGTTCTTGATATGCTCAGTGACGACTCTCGGCGATAATTTCCGTCACCTTCCTAATCCAAGAATTTTGCATCGGCATGGGGAGCGCGCTGAGTTCAGTGTTTTATCGGAACTATCCGCGCTCCCTGACGTGCGCAAGAAGTATCTTCGCTGGCTTGAGTTGTTCTTGTGCCGTGTGGCTGCCTTGCGATATTTATCTCTGCGGAGGGGCGGTGGATGCGATTACATCCTCCTTTTCTTGTCCTGCGACACCACGCCTCCAAGCTATCGCATACAGAGTACCTCAGGATATCTGCGTACAGCGACGCTGATCAAGCCTCTGTCAGCGCATTCACAGAGGCCTTGACCCACCTCACGACTATCCAGTGTCTCGGTTTGGATTTCTACTTCGGAGGTGAGGCGACCCCACCGTTTGTCTACGGCAAATCCTATACCAACGGACTCCTGTTTGTGCGTGGGGATTGAAATGAGATTATTGTCGCTCGCATTTAATGGCATGGACCTATGATCGGTGTCAACAGCTCGCTGCATGTCTTCCTGACCACCTAATGATGCTCAAATTGGGCCCGTTGCATTTATGGCCGGACTCGAAGATTCTTATATGTCCAAAGGAGATGTTTGCTAGTGACGATGACCATTGGATAATGAGAGATTTTCTTATCGAAAACTATATGAACCGTTGATCGCATATGTTCTTTGTAGACGCTGTTCCGAGTCGCTAGAAAAGCCAGAGTTACCTCAAGGTCACGTCAGTATATGCCTTACACATCCATATCTTGAGATCACACAGAAGCAGATTGTTGAGAATATCGTGCTCATAGGAGGCAAATGTATGTATATGCTATTTTGCCACGAACGCCAGCAGACTAACGGTTACGACAGCATCTCATACTCGCTTTCGCACACCACTGCACCACTGCGTAAAGACAAGAAAATATTGAGGCTATATGATACAACAATAATGCAGTCAACCAAGAGATAACTATACTACAAGGTTCCAATGTCACTGCCAACCTTCCTCTCCCGTCTTCCTTCCTCTATAATTACACTCCACAAGCAGAGGGACAACACCGTGTTCCACGGGGTCCGTATAGAAGTCGATGAAAGCCCACCCTCTAAGCCTCGGTCCGTCCGTACCGCTTCGACCACGTCCTTTCTCTAAGTCATTACAGTCGTGGTCTCTCGAGTCTTGACTGAGCATATCAAGCAACCATTTCCCGACTCGAGAGTTGACGCCTTCAACACCGAGCCCCACTCCTGGCCAGCCGAATCCCCGGGCAATGGTGGGCGGTAAGCCGAGAGGGAACGAAGCCGCTGAAAAGTACGTTATTGAGAGTGTAGGAACGGGAGGGTTCCTCTCGGGCGATAGGAGGATCTTGGTCGATAATTCTACTTTCTCTGGTATAGACAGGAACGAGGGTATTGCATACCTGCACGACGGTCAGTCACTGTAGACGTGGAGCAAGATGGGAGTCCGACCAGTCTTGAGTCCTAACAAGAGTATTCTTACACGGCCAGGTGAAACCCATCTTTTCGCTGTCGGGCCAGTTGGTAGGGTGCATGCCCAGTCCTTCAGTGCCGCCCTCCCAGCCAGTCCCATCTCCTCCAAATCGACTGAACATAACCACTCTACCTCTAACTTCACCCAAGTTTGGCACACGGTTCTCAAGAAACCACATGTCACGCCCGCCCGGGCCATTCATGACCTCATCATGTACGCGCTCGGAGAAGATCGCAGGGGAGGTAATCTCAAAATCCTCCTGTTTAATTGACATAATCAGCGTCTCACGGCATGTTGCGGGCGCAGTGAGAAATGCGTGGACCGTAGAGAGAATGTGTTGGAAGGGTGCGCGCTGCGGTGAAAACCCGTGATACGCAATCAGTCGGCCTTTGATGACTGAGAGGCGTATGTCCAATACGCGGATACCGGACTGCAGTTGAACAGGCAGAGACGTTTCCAGAAACTGACATTGCGAGACTGGCCAGCCGTAAAAAGCCATGCTGTATCAATGTATCAGCAATCCATTGTGAGTAAAATGATGGAGAATGTGCGTACGTATCATGGGTCCCAGGCAGTAGCAAGGATGACAAGGGAAGGGAGTCTGGCAACTCCGACAAGAATGATGATAAGTTACGCTTGGGAAGAATCACAAGCTGTTTATGACGTCTAGAGATCTATCAAGGGGAATATTTGAGTGCCGTCATCATGGTTTAGATGGATTGAACTTACTCTATTCTGATAAATGCGCCAGGGACATTGTTCGGCCAGTTTGATAACCTTCCAAGACCTCCCAATGTTCCGCTTCGTCCTAATACAGACCGAGAAGTTATGGAGCAGTCTAGTGCATTCATCCGAGGTCGAGATGTCCTCTCTTGCCTTCGAGGATTCACGAGAATCAATACGAAGCCTAAAGCTCAAGCCCATCTTCGTCACAGTCGCAGATGATGATGGGTCAATAACCAAACAGCCTTCACTGTTCTTTCCAGTTCCATCGTCATATGATATGGTGTCGTCAGTTAAGTTCGTAATCGTAGTATGCATGTTGGGTCGTCGAGGAAGTCGGTTGCCGTGCAGGCCAGGAGACAGCCAGAGAGTAACGCCACCGCCACCGCCACCGAACCGACTAAAGTCGGTTATTTGCCTACTGGTACTTAACTAAGTACTAAGTACTAAGATGCAGTATGCAATCTACTATCAATAGGCAACTATCACGCGTGCTCGACTCGGAGGAACAGAAAAAAGCCCGACTCCGATGTTTTATCGTCGTATCGATGCTAACTCCGGGTTGAGTACGATTCCGATGTTATCTTTGCTGGCAGAACCAGCGACCTGTCATACGAATTCAACACTCGTTAATAGTACTCATTCGCCATGTCTGCGTCGGAAAGCGGTATAACAACGGTAGCTGTATATTGTGCGTCATCTTTGGGAACACAAAAGGCGTACCAGGAAGCCGCGATGTGTACGTTGCACTGTGTTTCGTCGGTATCAATACTGATTGATGTCATAGCCTTGGGTCGGGCTTTAGCTGCAGCGAAACGACCGCTCGTGTATGGCGGTGGGTCTAAGGGGATCATGGGCATTGTGTCGGGTGCTGTTCTCGAAGGAGGAGGGCAGGTCACCGGCGTGGTACCGTACGCGATGATCGCAGCGGGAGGAGAAGAGGACAAGACCGGAAAGGGAGATGCAAAGGACTATGCGGTATATGTGACATTGAATGAGAGGGGAAGAGAACAGGTGCGTTGTGACAGCTGTGATCAGCTGATACAACGTTCGAAGCGGAACCCTGATCTATGATTCAGGTTGACACTGTAGGCCGACTTTCGCCATATGATCGATACCAAGGCTAATGTTCTGACTTGTGATAGGTCATCGTGAATTCTATGCACGAACGGAAAGTTGAGATGGCGAAACGCTCCGCCGGATTTATCGCGCTACCAGGCGGATTTGGTACGTTTGAAGAAGTACGTCTAGATGATGCCACACATACACTATCGAATCTGATAATTATCACAATCTCAGATCATGGAAGTCACAACATGGACGCAGTTGGGTATTCATAACAAACGTATGTTGATCTCTTTCAGTTTGTGTTTCGGAGATAATACCTAACACCGCTCGTAACTCAGCGGTCGTATGCCTAAACGTTCTGTCCTACTGGGATCCACTACGCGCTCTGTTACAGAATGGAGTTCGAGAAGGCTTTATCCCCGAGAAGAACGAGTCGTTAATAACTTTTGTGGATGGCCCTGCTAATTCCGAAGAGCACCTGACATTTGACTGGGGCAAGGCCGCACTAGAAGCACTAGATGGCTGGAATAGAGAGGAAAGGGCGGGCATGTTTGATTGGAGTAAGACATGAGAACGGTGATATCTTCAAGATCGTATAGAGGTATAAAATTGGTCGCTTTTTCCAACTGATTTGGAATGGAGCAATGATACAGTGTTTGCGCTGGGGTGTGACTGATCTCCCTTTTTGAATGGTGTGATGCTCACTGAAGAGATGTATCTTTGTTTACAAGGTCTGTTGAAAGGTGATTAACTATTTCTACGGTAGCCGGTATGTGGTTTTCAAAGCTTTCTTATTCCATTATATATCACAGACAGCTCCGCACTTATTAACAAATAGCTACTCTAACTTCGCTATCGAAATGGAGAATACAGGTTAACTGCTACACCGAATACAAATACCGCAATACTGATTATAAGAACGAAAGCCTGGCTAAGAAGACGCCAACGGCTAGAAATGTAAGATTTCCTAGAAAGTGTATGTGTTTTTCCAATAACGATTATAACCACTGTAAACTTTAGGACCTCTAGTCGCTGGCAGATTAAAGACAGATACGAGAAAGTCTTGGGAATTCAATATAATTATTCTTCGATCGAGAGCGAAGGAACGGAGGCTTGATATCCTTGAAAACAAATAACCTTGCGTGAAGGGATCGACACGTTAGTAGGGATCCAGAGGTTGTGCTATACGTCCGTAAGCATGAATTTTGTGTGATCAGATATCCTGGTACGCACGAGTGATGCGGGGATCACGACGTTTGTAGGGGTCCATTATCACCACAGGTGTAGAAGAAGTAGCAATGGAGGTAGATGTAGCTTCCGTGGAAGATCCTGAAGATGGTTCTATATAATGGTGAGCCATCCGATTATATCGCATAGCGATGCTCTTACCGATGGA
>KV425623.1:79927-138179 GCA_001632425.1 Neolentinus lepideus HHB14362 ss-1
TCGCGACGTTTGTAGGGGTCCCTTATCACCACAGGTATAGAAGAAGTAGCAATGGAGGTAGATGCAGCTTCCGTGGAAGATCCTGAAGATGGAACCGTATAATGGTGAGCCATCCGATTACATCGCATAGCGGTACTCTTACCTATGGAACTATGCAGATCCTTCTCACGTCCCCACCATTCTAGATCGTCCGAGAGAACAGGAGCTATTGAAAATCTGGTCAGAATGAACGTTGAAGGTGTAGTGTTGACCTTGACCCACCTCGAGCTTCAACAGGAGCGGCTGTGGCCTGGAAGCCGGTGGACGCGACGACGCCGAAGATGACCACGAGGGAGAAGAAGTGCTTCATATTAACTGGGGATAGATGACGATTAAGCGAAGGATGTGAGGAAAGGGAGTAGTTGAAGAAGAAGTATAGATATGTTGTTGGCTGAAGAGCTTGGCTGACTCCTGACCTCCCTTTATATCGTCCAGATACTCCATGGGCGATGCATCCACCCACATACGAGTCATCCTGGCACACATGCTGTGACTACAGTTCCTCAACCAGTCCACTGTATCATCCGGTTTAGGAACCGTGCTGTCAGGTTGCCATGTTTGACAGTCGTGGGTTCTGACGTTGTTGCTTCAGCCACCCAAACCAAGCGCGAACGATCAGCATTTACAGATTTGATCCATGCCACAGCTCGTCCTTTCGCAGGTCCGTGATGGCTCAACTACGGTCAGAGAGGGATATCTTCCTCCAATCCGATCTGCGGGAACGGCTCAAGAATCATATCCGTAGTTGTGTTCGGTCCCACACCTTAACCTGATTGTTCGCAGGGCGCGCAATGTAATCACGCAGCACTGAGGCGGCATCGGTTTGACTGCGGGTTGAAAAACGCATTCGAAACAACCTGGGTGTACGGAACAGTCTTCCGTTTTCCGCCTCGCATCCTATGTCGGGAGTTTCACGAAGCATCGCTTCGCTGGACAGATAATCAGCACATAATAGAGCGCCAGCTTAGACAAGGCACAGGTCCCGAACCCAGTGAGATCCGAATCTGAGACGTTACAAGGCGAGCGCGTACCGCGTCCCCGGATCTAGACATGGGATTCCTTTGACTTGTGTACTCATACTACTCGCTGTCATGGTTAGATTGTTGACATGCCGGTACCGCGATGGATCAACGGATCATAGATCATAGATGCGCCGTTTGGTGGCTGGGCTCTTAATATATAGCAGTGCAATCCCATAGCGTTTGTGGCTAAGATACTGACTTGAGCAAACTGCCAGCCCCGAGTCGAATCCAATAATTTGAAATGATCTATGCACCAACTCGAGGAATATTCGGATCAACCCAAGCTGCCAAGTGGTTCAAGCAGCAGAGCTCCAGGGCATTGCAGTCCATAACCATTACGTAGCTGTACTCAGAGAAGTCAGGTCTTTGTTGGGCATGCAGTACTGTAACCGGCTTCTTGAAGACATCTCGGTCTTTTGCTCGCTCTGCCCATAATTAACGCTTACTAAGGGATGCACGATGATAATGTTTGATACAAGAACAGATTAAGTAGGTGGTTGTTCCAACAATACACCCAGTCATTTGATCATGGAACATAAGAATTTGCGGTCTATACTGCAGATGTTTCAGACTATGATGCACTTATATCGCCGCTAGTTCGACTGGTGGTGCTAGTGCGCCGTCTTGCAGGTGCTCTCCATACCCAAGTTCAGTTGTCGATCCTGGTTTTCGCGCAGAATTATCTTATCAACAGTTATCATCGGCGCGCCGGAAAGCGTGAGACGTCCGAATACTGTGACATGCTTGCACTCCGGTAACCCACAAAGACGTATTTTGGATGTCTTTAGCGTGTGCGTATCAAGTGTTCACGTCCAATCAGAGGCGAACTTGGTCGTTCAATGATCACCTACAAACAACGTCGTCACAAGATGCTATATCTAGCAGCAGGACAGATAATCACCGTATGAAGGCTGTGCGCCTGGCTACTGCAGTGCGTGTTAATCGGTTGCACTTGAAGCAGGTCGCCAAGTGTAGATCAGATGCAGTGAAATGCACTCTGCTCCGTGATTGATGCGCCGCCCCGAACATATCGATATTCCGCGCGAGTCCGTATGTCAGGTCTTCTTGTACTAGTGGCAATGAGATAAACGTGCCACTGAGCATTGCAATAAATAGACAACCTGACTGGATTGTGAGTTTTCAGAAGTCTGTCCGGCGGCGGAATAGAAAATCACAGTCCTGGCAATGACAGTATAGGTGACTTGTAAACAAGGTATCCATGGTGACAAGTGAGTCAATTTGACCGACAGGTCTGAGGAAATGAATCAATTATTTAATTGACCAGTCACAATGGTACAACGGAATATACCGGCGTCATTGAAAGGCTGAATCCCGGACGTCCCCGACTACGCCGTTACTTACCTTTCTTTCACCGGTGAGGCGCATATCCCGTGGTACCCTCAGGGAAGCGCTGGACTAACTGCCACTACAAATTTCCACAGGAGCCAGAACAACAAACGGTGCTGCTCATCAACGATGGATTCAACAGAAGCTACAGATCGAACAATTCATTCAATTGCAGCCTCCGAGATTCATATGCGCTCAAACCATAATCGGCTTCAACTTATCAATTGCCTGCCCACGGAACTGCTTTGTGACATTTTTCTGTGCATCAAATATCATGGGAATGCCTGGAAGCTACCACTTATGCCAGTGTCCCATGTGTGCTCTCATTGGCGTCGGATTACCCTGGCATATACATCCTTATGGGATCACATTGATCTCAACCAAATGAGCTCTCACGTCATATTAGAGCTTCTTCGTCGGAACAGGAGCAGTGGTCTATATGTTCGTGTCTGCGACGCAGCTCTCCGACACCTTGGACGCCAAGACATAGTCCGTTTATGGCCACTGATTATCCCAGATGCTCTCTCTTTGAGCATCTGGTGCTCTGCGATACCAAACCCTGTGTTTCTTGACTGGCTTATCACATTTCCCGCACCACGTCTGATAACACTAGAGTTATCGAGCAATTTCAACTTTTCATGGTGCCTGGCAGCTACGGATTCAGCGGCCTTCTTTGGAGGACGGCTACCTGCTCTCAAGGTTCTGCAAACTACCAACTTTCCCTTGGCACTCCGTCCCGGGTTATACAGCGGACTCACGCAGCTGCAGTTTGAGATGGACGTGAGCGTGGCGATCGACCGCGAGGATACGGGCGCACATATCATCCAGGTCTTGCGCGATTGCCCGACTCTGGAATCCTTACGGCTGGGAGGGCAGCGCATACATACGCTAGGCCCGGACTTGCCTGACACCGTTACGCCCCTCAGCCTGCCAAGGTTGAAGTGGATATCCCTAGACTTGCCAGGGCGTCTTTTCCTCTATATCAGCCGCTGCATTGTTGTTCCTGAGACAAGCGCAGTCCATATTTCCACATGGGACTTGCAGAACCTTGCTGATGCCCTTCAAGACGTGCCATCCCGAATTCTACCCATCGGAGTCTTGGCCGAGATATGTATTCGCATTCGGGCCGATCCTGCCATGGAGGAGCTTCCTCAAAGGGAGTTGTGGATATCAGGACGTACAATTCACGGTATCAGTGTCAATTTCACCCTCCACGACACATATGCAAGCTCTGTATTCCAGACAGCTATCATTGATTCCATTCTTCGGACCTATGCACTGTCAAATCTACAGACAGTATATATCGTGGGCGAGCATGCCAGACCTCGTATGCGTGTGGAGACCGAAAATTTGGACGCTATCATTAAACTCCTACGACATCTTTCTGCACTGCAGACGTTAACGCTGTACGCTATGTCAGACAAACTCTGGGACCGGCTCGCTGGTCATTGTCATGACAAAGTTTCCCCGCTTTTACCAGCTTTGAAAGAGCTGAAGTTCACCTTCTGCGTCATCAGTCCAAGCCTGATGAAATTCTTCAAAGCGTGGCAATCCTTGCGAAACCTCGAGCGACTCGAATTCAGAGCTTGTATGAAGGAGCGGGTCATGTACAGCGGCGACATCATTGCTCAAATTACGGAGTATCTCAGCTGGTCGTCGCACAGAACTGAAGTAGTAGTCAAGCAATAGCTAATCCGTATTTTTCTTACTATTCTTTGCGTCTCTGTTGTTAACAGATTGATATAGTCATCGTACCACGCAACTATACTGTGGCTGCACTGAACATTTTACTATATCTGGTCCATGACTAGGAAGTAGTCGTAAAATTCTAGTGGAACCTTTACTATACGTGTGTGTATCCCGTTATAATGTTGTGCGCTGAGCCTGCCCATTCTAGTAGGGATCCGGCGGCGGGGTGCTCGTCGTCCTCTTGCCCCACCATTCTGAAGGGACATTGATGTCGCTATTAGTACTCTGTCTACATGGGTACTCTTATTACTCACCGACCGAAAGTGTCGAAGTGACACTCGTGGGCAGTGAGGTGGAGACTGTAATGGTTTCCGCCCTTTTGCCCCACCATTGATCGTCTTCTCAGGATATTCAGTATGTGACTTCATAGTCAAATCGTATACTACCTACCTGGGGTGCTCATCGATTCGGTCGTCGTCGTGGCATCTGAAGCATGGTAAGGACTCGGGGAAGAAGCTAGCTGCGAATGTGTTCACATACTAAGGCTGGTCGAGGTGCTTGTGATTGATGAGGTGCTAACTTGTCTTTTACCCCACCAGTCAGCTGTATCTGTTAGATCGATTTAACATGCTGTGCGGATAACCAACGGAGAGAAACACCCGCCAGTTGCATTAATGCTAGCTGTAGCTTCAACCTGGCTGTCAGCAACTTGAGGAAAGACGCCTATCAGGACTATGCATACCGCTCATTTGGGGGGCGGGCACCCCCAGCACGACGGACAGGCAGCTCAAGACCACGAGAGAGAGGAGTGCTTGCATGGCTCAGTGTGTGCTTTGTGAGAGTTTCTTTGTGTTGGGTTATATTCACTGACCGTTCGGCTTATATACCTCGTAGGTGGACACGGCTATACGCCGTAAGTGGGAGGAAAGGCGCTCTCGCCCCAAAGCAATGCCACAGATGATCTGTAGCAAGTCACTTGAATATCGCCTCTCTGTGGTCGCTCTCAGTGCCTTTGGTTCTCCCACCTCTCAGACAGTCCGTTTGACTGGTACCATTTTCAATTAAGTCGCGTTTCGACACAAGCGCGCCGATAGATCAAGTTTAATGGAACACATCATCTTGTACCAGGACGGCTTCCGAGGCCTGGTCTCACATTGGTGATACCGTCAGCTCTAAGAACTTACACAGAACAGTGATTGCTGCCCTAGTGAAGTCAAGGTCTGAATATTCTAGCCTCGAGTGGCTCTATTTGCGGAAATATTTGCTGAATCTTATCTATTCCTCTCTGTATGTGACTCTTTCAGGGGCGATATCAAGGGGCACAACCTAGCACAGCATGCAATGACTTCAAAGCCGTCTCCAGTTCCGATGTCTCCTCTCAGCTCTGACGTGCCACACCCGAGCAAGGCTGTGCCGGTTGAAATTCTACTCTAATTGTCTATCCTATGTAGACGTTTCCAACCTCTAAGAGACTCTGGCTGCCACTCGAGACCACCATGATGTCATGTTCAATGCTGTACATGCCTTCTCATCTCAACGACATCGCTATGTACACAAAGAGCCTCATGAAATTGACACCATCAGCCGACGGGCCGCTACGGTCTGGTGGCATCATCACAGAGCCCGCATAATGTCGGGCATCTAGGAAACTGAGATCCGGGAAGTTGCATTCTGGCTATCAGTGCCTGTCATTACTGATACTATGGGAGGGAAGGGCGATCAAGCCATTTTGAGCCACAAGTGAATCCCATACGCTCCACTGTACTTCGATCTCTGTTCGACTGAGAAAACGCGGGCTATCGTATAAACCCTCTACCCGTGTCTACGGATACGTGATATATTCCATCAGACAGACCCTCATACAAACTGGCCCCATCTCACCCGTGCTGCGGTGTTTAATTGGCATATGCCATTGAGATGATCACGTCATCACAAGATGCGACGTCTTCAATTTGGTCGATCCTCCTTGACGTGGACCTTCCATTGACGGATTGGCGAGCTACGTCTTGAAAGTTCTCTGTACCTTGGGATATGTCAATGACAGGCCAGGTTAGGATAAGAATGAAAGGCGCCACCAAGTCCAACCACTCGGGAGCCTGGCCTGAGCAAAATTTGCCTCCTAGGGTGGCGCATGCGGACCGTCCAAAGGTCGTCACGGAAGTTTCAGCCTATGCGTTGTGTTCGTCTGCAAGAACTTGACGTACATGGCGTTCAAGATACTGAATGCGCTGTGGATTGCGGATCACACACTAAGTGAAACGAACCTTCAGCTCTGCCACAGAAGATGCTAGGACCAAGCTGTACCAATCTACTGCCGCAGTGTTCGATCAGACAACTGTTGCGCCTGCTCCGTATCATAGAAATTCCTCACCAATTCTGTGCCGTTGGTGATCCTTGAGACATATTGCTATATCCAGGCGAGTCACTGCCAACGTGACCAGCCTGCTATACAGGCAACAACAAACTGAAGACAGCGCAAGCGGGGCTCTGACTCATATTTGCAATCTGCGACCTCTCAGCAAGCATCAAATCCGGGAGTCTCACCTTTGACGCTGCCGAACAGTGCAGGCGCCTTCTTCCAGACAGGCTATCAACATCGCAAAAGTTCGAAGGGTATTCCAGATCATAAATGAAGGTCTTGCGAGGTCCCTGCGAGCCTGAAACCCTTCCATTCACGTGCTTGTCAATGACCACGCTCTATTCTTACCGAGGTACTGAAGGCTTAATGTTTTAGTTGGCACGCTTCCATGGCTGAATGCTCCGACGCTGGCGTATCATCGTTTATCATCAGGTGCCAAGCAAGGCCGTTCGGTGTTTCACGACAAGGCGGTCGCAATTAACCACCCGATCGGTACAGAGCAAGAGAACGAGAAGTATTAATGATGATGTGGATACCGTTCAGGTTATGAGGACCAGAACGGGAGAGTTGAGACGAGCCGCGCTCTGTAACGCCACCGCACTCGGAAGGCCGGCGCAGTTTCCGCAGCTATGATTTACGATGATGCACGGCGACCGCTCGTTGCGACAGGTGGCGGTGAGCAGCTTCTGCATTCGAGAGGCATTCACTAAATGATGTGGTGCACAGATACATCCGCTGCCACTTGGTTAGACACCGGCGGCTACGATCACAATAGAGATCATGCTGAGTCCTAGGCTGGGCGCTTGCGCCAAGTTCCAGAACAGCGCCGACCGAGGACGGGTCCTGAGCGTAAAGGGCGGAACTCTCTGAACGAGAACTGTCGCCCCTATCCCGTCTGCCAAAGCCTTTTCGTGCGGTAGAAGGGGCGTGAACTCCACTGCATGATCCTATCCACCTACCTACCTGTCCACCCACAGCGTGGTCGAGCTCTAACCTACCTTCTGAGCGGCCACAGTCGTGTTTCAAATTGTTTCCACATCCAGTCGCAAGTTCACGATGCAGCGCAAGTATGCCAGAATGTATTCCGAGAGTTCCTTAAACATCTGTGACCGACGGAGACGCTATACCCGTGGCCTAGTCAGTTCCCAGCCTTTGGTGCCTCTGCCGCAGCTGTGCTCTTTCTGGATGTTGGAACGATCTTCCTCGTGGGGTCCATGAAGCGCGAGATCTCGTCATCTGTGACCTTTGCTCTCCGCTGCATCGGAACAACAGATTAATGAAAAGCCTGATCTAGAGGAGTCTCTTCTCAGACGAACCTCCTGGAATGCCTTGACGAAATCTTGTAAATACGCGATGCACTTGGCCTTGAGCTCTCCAGTGAGTAATCGACCGGCGCGGTATTCCTGAGTGCCAGTCAATTAGCGTATGTATGTAGTGCAAAAACGGCTGAGGACGCACCCTTCCGATCCGCTCTAGTTCCTCATCGTCGTCCAAGAAGAAGCTCAGATACTGATAACTAACATCCACATCTGTATTACCCCCCTTCTCGCGATGAATCTCCTCTGTCTCTCCTCCCCCAGAGAAACCGTGGCGATTGATCTTGTTCTTAATACTGTTCATCGCGTCGTTCATGAAGATCCCGGAGTTGGGGTCCGACGCGCTCATCTTCGTCTGTGGGCCCTGGAGGGCGGGGAAGAACTTGGAATGCAGAAGCGTGGGCTTAGGGTACTTGAGCTTGACGGCGACGTCGCGTGTCAGGCGGAAGTACGGATCCTGGTCTATTGCGCAGGGAATAAGGCACGGGATGTTGGATGTCGTGCCAAAGATCTGCGGGAAGGAATTGGAAAACGAGGGGGCGGCTTGTATGGAGGCGAAGTGGATTTTTCCGATGTTGTCGCTAGAGAATCTAATTCATGATGGAGTGGCAAAGGAGGAGATATGGCACATACGACTCAGTGAAGCCAAAAGTTGCTCGGGCTTGGCTGAACGTGATCTGGCGGGAGATCTTTGAGACATTCTTATAGAACGCTCCGCCGACGTAATCGTAATCGCTGAATATGAATGTCTTCTCTAGGTTGAAGCCGACGGCAATGATATCTCTTGCATTCTGCCTGGCGAACTGATAAGTTTGTTCTACCTTTAGCTCGTGCTTGAATAGGAATTTTTCGTCGTCTGTAAAGAAGAGCATAAGAGAAGCAGTGATGACAGGATATACTGACTAACCTGTCAACTGCACGACGAGAGGGACATCAAAGACTTCCTGTAACCATCTTAAATAGAGTTAAGCGTTCTGTAGTGGTGTGTACGCGAGAAAACACACTTGGTGAATACAAATGGAATCATATGCCCCAAATGCATACTATCACTACTTGGCCCTCGCCCAGTATACAGGAAGAAAGGCTTCCCCTGTTCATAGCGATCCAGAATTTTGTCGAATTCCCTGCCCATACAGTCCTTCAATATAGTCCAGCTCTTTTCGAACACTAATATCACTCACCGATGACTGAAAAACATACCCCGCCTCAACAACACGTGCGGTTTATGCCCCGTGAGTCTCTCAAAGCGGTCCAACAATGCCTGGTCGATACGTTTCGTCCCAAACTGCTCGATCAGCTTGTCGTAGTCGATCGCAAGCTGCTTGCCGTCGCTCGAGACGGAACCCTGGACATCCCAGGGCGTGACGACCTGCTCGTGAGTAGAGGCTGGTTCGACGGGCTTGATGATAGGGACGTCTGAGCTGGACGCGGTAGTAGGGTCCTGAGTGGATTCATTTGGCCTGCAATGTATAAGACGACAGCAGCCTCCTGATCCAACGTTACGGTGCTCACCCATTCAAACTTACATCTCCCAACTTCTGCGTGACATTCTCTGTCGTTGCAGGCGCAACTGAGTCTCTTGAGAGCCCGTCCGAGACAGTGGTAGATGGAGCATTGCTCATGTCTGCCGTATTCCAAGAAATCCGAAGAACTTATATATATTTCTGCGTTTCTGTCTTGCACCTAGTTCCAGAATACAGTGTCGTAACAAATCTAACCACAAGACTCAGATAGTAACAGAGTGGTATAAGTGCAATCAGGGGGATAGCTACGCCACCGCTACAGGCGCAAGAGAATTTGACTCATCCATCAAGTATCGCGATAATATTATCCCAGATCGATCAATGTGAGATCACAATGCTGACGTGCGCCCTACGTTTCTTTATACATGCATATATTCACACTATTTTTCTATCAGAGCGCTATGTCAATTTGTGCGAGGATGATGCCTGGGAAGAAGAGTCAAGTGTAAAGTCAGTGGGTTGGGCGCTTACACAACGAAATGGGAGCGAAGCCCTTTTTTGACGACCTCGGTCTGACTGAAACGTCTTCGGATTACACGGTAGCTCGTTTTCTCAGATGCAGTCAGGTTCTAAGCCTTTGGTAAGAGGTCTACCTGCAGGTGAATAAGATGACACAACCAAGTGTGTTCTATACCCGTAGAATCCCAGGAGAGGCGTCAGACACCCAGCAGCCTGCCAATTACTCGCAATAACACCTCAGGAAAAAGCAAATACCACGTCAAAAGGAAGAAGAAGAACCGCCAGTGCAGCATGAAAGAGGCACGGGAAGCTGCCGGTTCTAATTAGAAAGCGTATGCAAAGAAACACCGCCGTACAGACCAAATTCTTTATATCCAAGTCGACGTGCAGTCCTTACATCACAGTGGGTCAGTGTATCGATCAAGCCGTGACTACGGGACTGAAGAGAAGCAGATATAGGATTGCACTTTGGAGCGTCCGGTCGTACAGGTTCTGATCTGTGTCTAGTGGGACGGTCTGTACGTCCATTCAGAGGACATCTCTTCAATGCCCTGACGAATGAAACTAGGCCAATCACACTAGACTCGGACAGCTCCGACATTGAGACAGACTGGCGCTCCTCGTCAAAGCTGGGGTGAGGTTACCGTCGGTGCAGCAGAAGTATTAAACAGTCAACGTTGAGGGATTATTTAACCGCACAACAGACTGCCACCGAGGAGGCAGGCTTCCCGCTGCCGCCTTGTGAATGGGATACGGTGGTGGACAGCCCGTACGCATAATACCTTGGTATATATTGATCTAAGCACTAGACACTTCGGTCCTTGCAGGAGACCCGCAACATTTCCTCCATCTCAACAATCAACACTACCATCTTCAACTCTCTTCTTGCTAACGCATACATCAAGCGCATCCTCCGCTTCCAGGACCATGGGTGTTCATGTATGGGTATAAGAACGTTTACTGAACTCTATAAAACTCCAGGTGCCTTTAATCTTCAGCAGAACCCCTGCACGACTACGACAGCTTTGTCCTGAATGCAGTCTGCGCCAAACACCTTAACCTAAAACAGGTCTCGACGGGTAGCGCATACGCGTGCTGCTGTTTCACCTTGGCCCCGATGCCGAGTCATACATATACAACCGTCATAGCGACCTCATTTTTGGCTGCTGCGCGATCACTGCACTAGGAAAATATGACTCCAAGCGCGGTGGGCACCTCGTTTTGTGGGATCTTGGTCTGGATGTCGAATTTCCTGTCGTGCGCACGACCTTCATATCAGCTGGGATGCTGCGATACTCGATTATCCCTGTGGGACGAGCAGCACACCGAGGTAGCTCAATGGACTCCCGGTTCTGTGTTTCGCTGGCATGACTTGGGGTCCATGTTGGGCAGGGAATATGAGTAAGAGAAGGGCGAGGGTGCCGACGGGTTGAAAATGCCACCTACGCTCCGTGATTCTAGTAATTCATGGATCCACATGCTCCTTTGCCGCTCAGTATATGAGCCTAGCCACACAGTCGAAGGCATGCCCGTTGAATTTAGTAGAGCATTTTCATCACATTCAAGATAATCGTTGGATTTACAGCTGTTGTAGAACATTAAATGTACTGAGAGGTGAGTCCGGACACCTCGATCATGCCCCAGTGACCTACCCGTAGATCGTTCTCCATGGCGCGGGGGGCGGCCAAGGTATCTCTAAGTGCATCTCCACGCCCGGTATACACACATAGACCGGTTTACCACCATGGCGTCGACACCCTCAGTGAGATCGAGAACCATGATCTGAGGATCTGCGGTGACTCCGTCGCAGAATGTAGAGAACGAGGGAGCGCTGCGCACAATTTACTGCTCCATAAGGTCGAGACCATGCTCTAACGGTAGTCGCTACGTCCGAAGAGTTGATACAAACTACATTTCCTGACGCCAAGCTCAAGACACAGGCAGTTGTTGCAACAAGACATACACAAGAACTGAGACAACAGACGCGAGTGTTATATTCCAACAATATCTTTGAAAGCTTCGTAGCAGCGGAGAATCGCCTGTCTGCTGTCAAGGGGCTTCATACCCTCGCTGTAACGGCGGTTAGGTCTGGGCAGAACAGGGACATGGGCAGAAACAATAGTGGGTTCTGGTGGGTATGTGCCATGACGAATATTGCGCACAAGCGCCGCAGTGATAGGAATTTTGTAGAAGGTAGGCGTCGTACCGACGAGGACAACTCCCGGTATAGTCTACAGAGAATGTGAGCAGAACACATCCACTGGATAAAAACACGTACCTTAGATTCGATAGTTCCCTCTCCTGCAGCCATTCGCAAACTGCTGTTATAACTGAATGCAGCGATCGCCTTGGCGATGAGCTGAGGGCGAGGATTGCGGCTTTCAGTTGGGTTGAAGCGCTTGTCCTCTTGCACGAGGAGAAGAATGTCGTTCCGCGAGCGGTCGATGAGACAGACGTCCGTCTGCGCGTCTCCATTCGACAGCGAAATCGTCGACGGCGGATTCTCCGTGCAGGCTTCATGGCGAGGTCAAGAAGGTTGACGAGCTCGACGTTTCTGTTGGACGACATGTCTTCCGCCTCCTGCACAGACAGTAT
Source organism: Neolentinus lepideus HHB14362 ss-1 (assembly GCA_001632425.1). Classification (NCBI taxonomy): domain Eukaryota; kingdom Fungi; phylum Basidiomycota; class Agaricomycetes; order Gloeophyllales; family Gloeophyllaceae; genus Neolentinus; species Neolentinus lepideus. Next base: position 92,277 of record KV425623.1, read on the forward strand.
CTCCTCAGCGAGCAGCGGCAAATTGTCCTTTCCGAAGAACGTCGCCGCATCTTCCAGCCGCACTTGAATGTTGTAGGCTTCTAGATCATTTTCGGTCCAATCACTGCCGGACTTTGCAGAGCGGATGATATTGGCCATAGACGCACAGACGCACCGTCCTCTACCACAATTTCTGAGTGGTGCGGTTAAGCCCGAGCGTTCAATATTCAATTCCCCCTTTATGACAGCGTGGAAATTATTGGACAGCCACTTGTGGAGTGCTTCGAAAAGTGCCAGAGCAAGTTCAACTCTCTGCAAACATAGAAAAGTGAAGAAATCATGCATCGTAGTCTTCAAATTCTCGAAATGCTAGAGCTCATTGTCAAATATCTCTGCTATGACTCTCCAGGACTAAGAGATCGTGATACTTCATTGAATGTACTTGCGCGGACATGCAAAGCCTTTTAGGATCCCGGACCAAACCGTCTACGGCTTTCTCAACCGGAGAAAACGGCGACAGGAATATTTCCAGCACATTCATTCCCTACTCTCTAACTGCTCTCGATCACCGCAGGGAGCGTCAAAACCTACACGGACTTCCTCAGCTCTTTAGATCTGTGTCCTCTCCACGACATAAAGCTGCGTGGCGGGATAACAGTACCAAGCGATATCTTGTTCCTTGTCACTTGCCTCACTCGACCATCCTTTGTGGGAACACTGATTGATTTCAGCGTACGAGGATCGTCTGCGCTATATTTCGTGGTCCCCTCAGTGATCCTCTGTTCTGAATGGATTGCACTTTTCCCGGAACTGGCAATACACTCACCAACTTGGCTGGCTGAGTCTGCGGAAACTGGTGTTGGGTCAGTGCCCGCTCTTCAAAGACTCACAATGGACCATCACGGGTCTTGGACAGCTCGTCAAACATTGACCTACCCTCGAATCTCTGACGATTGTGGTTGACGCTCCCCTGTACTATTACGACACGTGGGTGTTTAGAGACGTACAGTGACACGCTTCCCGTCTTACGCTTGGGCACGTCGAGTATTACCAAGCCGGCCCCGGTTGCGATGTTGCTAAGCAGACTCTTCCGCCGACTGTTAACGGTCGAGGTAGACCAGCCAGAAGACGATGAAGACGGCGGACAGCGGGATCGGGTATGTGAATATGTCGTGCTGCTAACAGTGGCACGAAGCGAAGAACGTGAGGTTTCTCGCGCTGAGCAGTGATCACCCAACAACCCGCATGGGAGTTTATCGTGTATATCATTTGACACGATGATCACGAACTTCTCTCAAGCAGACCCTGATAGTGGGTGGGCTAGTGTCACAGCACCACTTAAATGTGTGGGTGGGTGGACCGCGGGGGGATGGAATGGGAAAGAAGTTTAGGGATAGCGCAGAAATCAAGAGAAGGGAGCAACCAAGGAAGAATGCTGCTAGGCATCTCCATGTCATATGTATAAGCTAAGGTTTAGCAGCGACCTTCTCGCACAACGATTTTCGGACAGCGATCGTACCGACGCTTCACTCCATCTCGGTGGCATGTAGATGAGCCTCCGCTTCGACTCCTTGAGATCGACTAGGAACAAAGCATTAGTTCTGAGCGCAAACCTCTGCGTGATTCTCAGTGGCTCAACACGTAACATCCGTGTTTATGACGCTGCGTAATTTGTCTAGGCGCTAGCGAAGAAAGCAGGTAGCAAACAGACACATTATCATATTCAAGGATAGTTCTTACCCGGCATTGGATTTTAGAGGCTCCAACAGATGGCCCGCAACATCACGAATCTCGCCTTCGATGCCCACTGCCCATCCCCTTCCCTCCAACTCCCAATCCACATGCCCCGATTCCCGCAGGCCAACCCTGATTAATCTCACATTCCCCTCGCCCCATCTGACGTATTCCTCGTTCGGATATCTCAGCACTGCAGGCGTATTCATCCCTACACCAAATTCCAGTATCGCCAGCTTGTTGTCTCTACCCCCCTCCTCGTCCAAGAATCTATCAATAAACTGCCTGAACCGCCTCTCGCCCTCTATCCAAGGCTGCTCATTGAACCATGAGCCACCCCTAACGCATAGAAACATCTCCCCACCACAATACTGGCACCTAGGAATCTTGCTCTCGTCCATTAACACCTGCGTCTCCTTGTTGATACACGGCAGCGCCGCATCTACGTACGGCTCGGAAGGTGTATATGCGTCTGGCCGGCACTTTCCTAGACATTGCAAGATAGCATAGCGCCCCTGGGGAGTGGAAAGCCTGTCGTCCGGGAAGCCGTGGCGCAGGAACATACCGTCGGTGTTTGTCGTGCGGACAAAGAAACGTTCTGGATCACCATGGAATTTTGTCTCGATGAGATCCCGTATGTGAGTGTATGGCGACGGCGAGGGCAAGGGGAAAGTTCGATTCATATCGAGGCTGGTGAAGTAGTAGCCCCACTTGTGGCACTCGGAAGGCCAGGACTTGAACCCTATAATGTCGTACATGCACGTCAGACCTATCTGAAGCATGCCAGGGAAGTACTTTGCGAATAAGGCCTCGGAGGTGTAGTCAAGACCGATAGCAGCGGATAAACCTGCGCCGGCCGTTATGAGGAGATGCGTGCAGTCCCTCAGAATGTCCTGTACCGCGGAGATATTGGAAGATGTTAGTGGATTTAAAGGCGGTGGTGGAGGTGATCTAGGCACCGCTGAAAATGCAGGGATAAAGCTCGTCAAATTAGCATGATAGAGGGCGTAGTCCTGCGTCGTGAATACATTGAATATAACGTGCGTTACGGTAGAGTTCGGATGCGCCTCAAACCATTCCCGTACCGCGTTGACAGCGATCGACGCCGCCTCGGAAGGTGGAAACGCGAACATGCCAGTCGAGATACAGCAGAACGCGATGACCTTTCTGCCATCAGGGAGTGCTGGCAGCGCGTCAGCTGCGTCTAGGCAGGAGCGATAACAGCTCCTCAGCTCCTCGCATTCACTTTCCGTAGGCGATGCGCCTCTTGGAAGGTGCGGACCTACCGTGTGTAGCACATACTGCGCTGGCAGATTATATCCACTCGTCACCTTTGCAAGGCCGATAGGCTCCTCGTAATCCTCCGCGTGGACGGCCATGAGCGTATAGCAAGCCTCGCGCAGACGAGGCCCAGCGGCAGAATGAATGGCATTGTCGATGCACGGATGGTTAGGCCTGAAGCAACCTAGCAGCGCTGAGTTGGCTGCATTGACTATGGCACTTGTCTCGCTCAAGTGGGTAATGTCACCTTTCCAGAGCGATACGGACACCCTGCTCCCATCGAAAAGAGGGTATGCTGGGATCGAAGATGAAGGGGTCAACATAACCTTGGTACGCTTGTAAGCCAGAACGGTATCAATGCTCTCATGAATCTCGAGAGGCAGAAAGGGCTCTGCAGGGCGTATGACAAGGAGATGGTTTAGTGCACCGAGTTGTTCGTAGGAAGACGGACAACCCGCTAGGATCCCTGACGCTTCCTCCTCTTCGTCTTCATTGCCATGATGGTGGTGGTGAGATCGAATGTGGTCCTTGTAGAGATATACTAGGGCCTTCTTCAGGTTGCTAGATGCTGCAAGGCTGGACGGCGTGGGTGGCGTTGTCCACAAATCGTGTCGTGTGGATGTGCCGCCCTGCATGGTGAGGTACGGTGCATCTCGTAGACTTCAATAGCGTCGATATATAGTATGGTAGCCCAGAGAAAGACTGCTGACATATCTGCTTACAAGCCATTTTCATGTCGCGTAAGGAAGTGTGCGTAAGAAGCAAGGTCAAGCTGCGAAAATTGGCATCGATGTAGCCTCAAACAAGGGTGATTCTTAACGATGATAGTGTATATATTATTCTGATGTGCATCTGCATTGCACAGTCCACTATTGCACAATTAGCAGGCGATAAAAGACCAATAATCTAGTAAAATCCGATCGAGGGAGAAGAACAAGCATCAACCGTGCGCTACGTCCGCTCATCCACCTGATGCCCCTCGGACTCGACGTGAACATTTTATGCCATCGCCATCCCAACCCCCATCCCAAGTCATCGAGCTCCCACACATGAACAGCGCAGAAACAAAAGAGAAAATGGAATCATCGATGCCTTCGGTGTGGGTATGAGATAGACAAATGGGTATAGGAAATCATGAAAGGGGTTGACATGAGAAAGGGTGAGCATAGCAGAAGGCAGGAATAGCGCCGGTATCACGGCTTGCGGAACTCGCACAGCACCGTATAGATGGTGTTGAACGCTGTGTAGATCTCCTCCCGAACCTAATGCACCAAGTAATAAATGATGGTTAGCATCCCGTGAACAACATCGTAAACCCTCGGACAGAACCCGAGTCAAAGATCATCTCGACGGCGACCAGCGCATGCCGGAGACTCAAGAACGATATGAAGAAAGTACTGTACCTTAGCACCCGTCAACACAATCTTCCCCGACACGAAGACTAGCAGTACGACCTTCGGCTTAATCATACGATAGATCAAACCAGGAAAGAGCTTGAGGAATATTAATAGCCGTTGCTGATAAGTACTGCGTTGTCAACGCACCTCAGGTTCGTAACTGCTGAACTGTCCGTGACTGTACGCCAAACCCTCAAGACGAATGGGGAACTTGACATCGCAACTGCCAACGATGTTCTGGATCTTGAACTCGGAGAACTTGGCGTCAAACCCGAGCTTCTGAATGATGCGTGCATACTTCCGCGACGCTAGCCGAGAGTCGTCTTCCGACTTGGCACCCGTCACGACCATCTTGCCCGACGCGAAGATCAGGGCGGTGGTTTTTGGATCGCGTATCCGCATGATAACAGCGGCGAAACGCTATGTGATGACGAACAAACCAAAAGTTCGACATACACGCAGCGATGTAAGATCAAAAAATACCAACCTTGGGATTATACTCGGCATTCCTCGCGTGCAGCGCGATCGTTTTCAGATCCAAACGACAGTCCAAGTTCACAGTTGCAACGATGTTCTGCAAGGTGGGCACGATGCCCTCGACAGCTGTGATGTGTTGTTGTTCGAGGGTAAGGGGAACGGGGGTGGCGGGTACAGCGGAGGTGGCACCTGTCACACCAATGGATTGCGTCGGGGCAGCGGGTTGGGGGTCAGTCGGGGAGAACTGTGACCGTAGGGGCGACGGCTGACGCGGCTGATGGGGCTGGTGAGGGATAGTAGGAGTGGGACCAGGTAATGCCAAGTTCGGCGCAGGCAGGTGAGGGGCAGCAGTGGGCAACGCGAGCGAAAAGCTGCTCTGCGTCTGCTGTTGATTTTGTTGCGCCTGCTGTTGCGCGAACTGTTGTTGACTTTGGAATTGATGAGGGGCGACGTTCGAGCGCCCGAAAGTAACTTGACGCGTGGGCAAGAACGACATGGCGATGCTATACGATGACAAGAGTTATCTGAAGGATGTGCGACGCGTCGATGGAGGGCAAAAGTTAACGCGTAGGAGGCGTGGGAAAATCTGCGGCGGGGGGTAGAGAATGTGAAAAGCAGAGCGAGAGGCCGCTCTTATATACCTACGCATTCAAACTCCGACGACGGAGTCATAGCCAAACAACTGCAAACTTTCTGCCACACACGCCTTATCAATCAACCACCACGTCAACCGGTTGGCTCCGATCTCCTCGTTGCGCCCCTAGATTTCTCGGAATTTCGTCGTCGTCGCCGACGACGTCCAAGCGCTTTGCATTCTGCATTTCTGGCTTCATTCTTGACGTTCCGTAATTTATTCTGGTTTTTCTTATCTACTCGACGACGCGTCAAGCGCCTGACGCCCACAGCGGTTACCCGGTTCCCACCCACCATTACAAATCCCCGCTTGCGCTAGAACCTCTTTGTGGTCCTCAATCAAAAACTTTTGCATTCTTGAAGATTAACGCACATCCTTTTGTGCTAGCGATTGTATGGTTCTTTGTTCTATCCCGGGATACATGGATTCTTGTCCAAGAGCAGGCGCTTCGAAACTGTCATGAGCATCCCAGGCGGACTTCGCATGCACCTGCTCCCTACCACGCCTTCATCGGCTCCCTCGTGTGATTCTCTCTCTCGTGAACAGGCACACAGCAATGTTATAAACTCGTATGAAGGCACGTATTCGTGCGGATGGGGCCGTCCGGAGCGTGGTCGAACAGCCACCACGTATTGTCCGTCATGTGATATTAGAGCTATCTACCACCACAAACGACGTGCACGGACAGCCCCCGATGTATGGTGTGGTGATTGCGATGATGACGGCGCCGGGCTTGTTGAATTCGAGCTGGAACATGACGCCAATCCCATTGAAATCAGCTGGTTGCCGGCTTCAACGAAGTAATAATCTCCTACAGATGTCATCAGTTAGCGATCTACTGATGGAACGGACGAGATCTCGGACCATATGTGATTCCCGTCAGGTTGTTTGGCGGTGAATCGCGGTTATTCACCGTGCCATTGGATAGTAAACTCTGCCACTCTGGTTTCCACGCAAACTCCGTGTTATCACTTAACAGCTATCACATCATTGAACGCGGGGCGGATCATATCAATCGGAACTGTATGTCGCTCTCAAACGCGGATGTACACTTACCTTGATGGCAGCATTATTCCAGTATTCGGCCCCGGACGTGTTCGAAGGGGAAAGCGAGGCCTCTTGCTGGGACAGCATGAGCAGGCCGACCGTCGCGATCATGGCAGCGGAGCTATCTGCCGGTCGCGGAGGATCAAGAGGTGCGTTGAAGTCCCTGTGTGATTAATGGATGAAGACCTCGGATATTTCTGAAGCCATCGAAGTCACTGACCAGGGAACAATACCGTCTGACGGGATTTGTGAAATGTAAAAAGATGCCATCTGCCGGGATGTGTCCAAGTACCGTGTCTGCTGCGTGTTGCGGTACACTGCAACGATCACTGGGTCAATCAAGCGTAGCTGCGACGATCCAAATCATGACACAAACTGTTCGCAAATCCGTAAATTCCCCACGCCTGTCCCCGTGTCCATGTACTGCGTTATCATTGCAGTCATTAGGTTGTGCTTTCTGCGAAGAATACAACATGAACGACGCACCTATTGTCCGCGTAGCCCTGCACAGTTCCTCGCCAAATGACTGCTCCAGTTGTGGAGTTGTACTCAACGAGGTGGTAGGATGATCCGTCCGGCCGTACGTGGTTCTGCATTGTCTTGTCTGCGTGAGACATAGCAATGTTTCGCAAGGTGGTGTTCCCTGTTAGTGCTTCGGAGTCGAATAGAACCTTACAAGTCGTGGCAGACGTCAGAAGTAAGAATGACACAGTGTGCGCAGCTCTTGCTCACCTGAAGATTCATCATGTTGTCGATAATCACCTAGACGAAGTCAGGTGAATCCTCTGATCAGCCCTGCTAAGCCGCCCTAAGCATACTTGAAAATTGGTAGGATCTGACGTATCCCAACTCCGTGTACATCCGACAATCGGATTGAAACGATCGGCGAGTAACGTAGCGAAAGTATTGACGGCAGTGGTGGCAGTCTGATTCGACTTATCCCTGGACAACTATGAACACCTACATTTATTCGGGGAAACAGATTACTCACACAGCGGCCTCGTCCACAAACGGGAAACTCAAAAATCCTACATCATGCCCAACAGTAGTATACGCCTCCAATGGCACCTCTCCCGTACTCAAGCTCCGTCCTAGCTCCAGAAACTCGTTTGCCGCACTCGAGTTCGGGCAGAGCGAGTTGAACCGAGTATACATAGCATAACATGATGCCGGAAGAAATCCAGTCGTCCAGTAGTCAGCGGGGAAGTACTGCCACTGGCCATTGTCGCTTGATGTGTACTGAGGATATTGAATGGGATTGTTAGGTACAGACTGTGCGGTTGTGAGCAGCTTCTGTGCAACAAGCGGAGAGTAAAGTTGGGAGGGGGCCGAGGCTGCTCGGGAGAAACCGGTGAACGTCGCCAAGCATACCGAAATGACTAGATGCATGGTGGTTGCAGCAGAGAAAGTGAACTGGAGAGTGCGACTTGTCGTGTATATATAGCGTCGACCACGCAGGTGGGGGCGCCTGCGAGCGCTCGAGTCCATCCCCGTGACCTTTTTATAGCTTCCCACCCTGCCTAGAATGTCGCCGTATGTCGTGACCTTTGTGACGGTGTCACATTGAGAGAACCGGCTTTGGAAGACCTTTCGAGGATGCGTGCCCTTCGGACTGGTGTCGTAGGCACCGGGGACGGAATATTGAGTAACCCCAGGTACCAAATGAAGAGTGTCGCCAGCGCACACGCCGAAAATGGAGTACAGATGCCCAATACCACGGTTATTTGGAAGCATGCCAAAAGACCAGATTCCAGTCAGCAGACGAGGACATGTTAGACGAGACACACATTTGAATTACGCCAGAGGTCACGGCGAGGAGTATCCACTCAAGAGTACGTACAATTCAAGTATATCGGAAATAGATGCGTTCCGCCAGGATCCATCCAACCCAGTCGTAAGTATGAGGCGCAGCCAACGCACGGGTAAAACAAAGACCAGCGCCGACAAGTAGAGGTGATTATGATCGTCTTGAAGTGTGCCATGGCATTACAAGTCCAGTGGGGCCAGCCGAAGGAATTCACAGTAAAGTGCCGATGAAATCCGCCAGTTCACTGCTTTTTTTCTGTCCCGACTGCGCAGGCGAGCAATGAGGAGGAAATGATGAAAATGGAGAAGCTTGAAGCTGCGGCGGAGTTGCTATTTCGGACTTGCCCAGTACGCGTCGCAGTCGCCTGGCTGGTGTCACAGTTTGGTCACTGCACTCTCTTTCCTCCTTTCATTTTCTTCCTATACCCCCTACACGACTATAAAGCAAGATGGCGAATTTAGGAACGGAGGTCGTATCGGTTATCAACAAGTTGCAAGACGTCTTCACCGCAGTAGGCTCGTCGGCGTCCTCGATAGACCTGCCGCAAATATGTGTGTTGGGAAGTCAGAGCAGTGGTAAGAGTAGTGTGCTAGAGGTGTGTAGAGGTGTATTGTGGGACTCTGAGTGTTGTGCTGATGAAAATTTGTTGGTCAGAACATCGTCGGACGGGACTTCTTGCCTCGTGGAACGGGTATCGTGACACGACGACCCCTCGTACGCCAATTTATTCACAAATCACCTGCAGTCACTGACAGATACATAGGTCCTTCAACTTATCAACCGGCCAGCTACTGGAGGGGTAAACGGTGCTGCCAGTAAGTCTTTCACAAATCAGTGTTACCCCTGGATACATATCGTTCGCAGAGGAAGTAGCCAACGGCGTAGACGGCGACAAGGCCGCCAACGCGGACGAGTGGGGCGAGTTCTTGCACCTTCCTGGCGAGAAATTCTATGACTTTAACAAGATCCGCGCTGAAATCGTGCGCGACACCGAGGCCAAGACGGGCAAGAACGCAGGCATCTCACCGCTCCCGATCAACCTGCGTATCTTCTCACCCAACGTACTCACGCTGACACTTGTGGATCTTCCTGGGTTGACGAAGGTGCCTGTGGGCGACCAGCCGCGAGATATCGAGAAGCAGATCCGGGACATGCTGCACAAGTACATCTCAAAGCCGTCGTGTATCGTCCTTGCGGTAACGGCCGCGAACACGGACTTGGCGAATTCGGATGGGCTGAAGCTGGCGCGGGAGGTGGATCCGGAGGGAACGAGGACGATCGGAGTGCTGACGAAGGTTGACTTGATGTGCGTAGCCTGTGATGGTGATATTACATCCTGCTGACCCGCGGACAGGGATGCCGGTACAGATGTCGTTGATATCCTTGCTGGCCGAGTAGTTCCCCTTCGACTGGGCTACGTTCCCGTGGTCAATCGTGGCCAGCGCGACATTGAGAGTAACAAGCCGATTCAAGCCGCTCTCGAGTACGAGAGACAGTTCTTCGAGAATCATGCGTCGTACAAGGGCAAGGCGCAGTACTGCGGTACTCCCTTCCTCGCACGCAAGCTCAACATGATCCTCATGCATCACATCCGCGCCACGCTTCCCGACATCAAGGCGCGCATCTCCTCACAACTGTCCAAGTACAATGCCGAACTTCAAACTCTGGGCGGCGCAACTGGCGACGGCAACTCAGGCAACATCGTCCTTTCTGTGATCACTGAATTCACGTCCGAGTTCCGGTCTGCAATTGATGGTAACACGAACGACCTGTCGCTGAATGAGCTATCGGGTGGTGCACGTATCAGCTTTGTGTTCCACGAATTATTCAATAACGGTGTGAAGAGCATCGATCCCTTCGATCAGGTCAAGGACGGGGATATTCGGACAATCTTGTACAACTCCTCGGTAAGCATAGATTTAGATGGTATGGCTGACAATCTAATTCGCTTCCTAGGGATCAACACCAGCATTGTTTGTTGGTACGACGGCGTTCGAGGTCATTGTCAAACAACAAATCAAGAGACTCGAGGACCCCAGCTTGAAGTGCAGTCAGCTCGTGTATGACGAGTTAATCCGGATATTAGGACAGCTTCTTGCGAAGCTCGTTCGTGACTTTCTTTAACTATGCCCAGTTCATGTCTCCTGACTGTTTGAATGCAGCAAGCGTTCAGGAGATACCCTGCTCTCCGGGAACGGTTCAATGCAGTGGTCGTGAGCTTTTTCAAGAAGGCGATGGCACCCACGACTAAACTTGTATCGGACATGGTCGCGTACGTACATTACTTTTAAAGTAGGCCAGAGTACTGAGTTATGCCGGACTCTAGTATGCAAGCATGCTACATCAACACAACACACCCTGACTTCCTCAATGGCCACAAGGTACGTTCATATCTCCCTCCGCTGTGACAGAAATTGACTTCTCATTTGCCAGGCCATGGCCATCGTCACCGAGCGTCTCAACGCCAACAAGCCAGCACAGCAACAAGCTGACCCCAAGAATGGCAAGCTCGCACCGGGGCAGATTAACAACAACAAAGACCTCGATGTTGATGCGAGGAAGGAGGAGCAGAGCTTCTTTGGGTCGTTCTTTGCGAATAAGGGCGCAACGGTCAAGAAGAAGGGTACAGCGGCTATGGAAGCAGTGGGTGTTGTTCATGAAACACCTTGTGGGTGACAGTTGAGCTTATCTTCGCTTTCATATTTGCTAGCCGCCGCCAGTCATTAGGCCACAGTCGGCGCTGAACGACAGGGAGGTTATGGAGACCGAGGTAATCAGTGCGTATCAATCGCCTTCTCTGCGTTGTTTCGTGAGCTGACGTCCGCGTTTTCAGAGTTGCTCATTCACTCGTACTACAACATCGTGAAGCGAGAGATGATCGACATGGTACCCAAAGCCATCTCGTTAACACTTGTGAACTTCGCGAAGGAGAACCTCCAGAGGGAGCTGCTGCAGGAGCTGTACAAGCCGGAGGTGCTCGATGAGCTGCTCAAGGAGAGCGAGTTTGTGGTCAGCCGGAGGAAGGAAGTTGTATCTATGATCCAGGCCTTGAACAAGGCGGAGGAGTGCGTGTTCAGTGTTTCGTAGTTCTATGATTCCGGCTGATCGTTGTTATCTTTTGCAGGATCGTTGCGGGTGTTTGAGCTTGATTAGGGTCTTCTAGATTATGTGCTGTTTTTGTTCTGTGCATAGTAGTACTGTAATATTTCTTTCTCATGGAACACTTTTTGTGTCATTTTCTTGTCAGACCTGGCATCATGATCTGCACTGATTAATACGTTTTCTGCACGGGCCAAGATCACGGTGAGTAACCAGTGGTGGGTTTCGATGGCAGTTCCAGTTTAAGGGTGCCCCAAGGAACAATTGCATTACAAGTTTGCCTTTCCAATATTACATTGCACGCACGGTTGACAGCAGACGTGCAGAAACTTCGCATTCTCTATCTTTCTCTCATATCCTTGATCAGTTATCATGCACCGTAATTAAGGCGGAATATATCATTGAAACTGTGGGTAACGTTCAGGCAGACTTCTATCACACAGAAAAGGATACTCACACGTAGTAACTTCCACCTTCGGGTATCAGTTGGAAGACCTGACTGAACTGTAACGGGTTCTCGCCATCGTCGACCTTTGGCGCGTCGATTCCGTTAGGGAACAGGTAGAGGAAAGGAATGAGTTTGATACACACCAGGAGGAGGCCCGTGACGCTAACGATCAAACTCGCGATTGATGGAGAGGATGGTTGAGCATCGAGAGTCGTGATCTTGTGCTGCACCCGCTGGAAAGGGAGACTCTGCGAACCTCCAAATTTGAGTAGCAATCCCGTGCCCAGAAACATCAAACTCACAGTCAACTTCTCAGTAATCGCTCCCGCACCTTGGGTGGGCGTGCCCTCGAAAGACAACATCGACGTGTCTCGCTAGTAGCAGCGTAATATGATCGTTCAGACAGCCGATCTTTTGAGATCGCACAGTGAGCGGACGTACGTAGAGACTCTGCAGCGCCGCCCGGTTCGAGTCGAATGTCGAGTAGTAGAATTCAGTGAACTGCTTTGCGATGCTGTTAATGTCGGCCATCGTCGTTCCGTGTAGTGTAGAAAACCAAAGAATAAACAAGGAGAAAAAGACGCAGAGAAGATAATCGACGGTCGCGCCACAAGTGCGAAGGGCCGTTCTATATCGAGGAGCGTGTCGCGCTTCGCCTTCCCTTCCGTTGTATAAATACGATGGCGGCATACTCGCTGCCTGTCATGATCATGGCCATGGCCCCTGCTGACGCCCAGCGACCCTCCATGCGCAGAAAATCATCCGCACAGAATCTGTTGTCGTCGTTCAAGTCGAATGGCGGTTCAAGCTCGTCGAATCCGCTGCCTCCACCTCCGCCTAACCCAATTTCCATCTCTACCAGCGCTGTGCCCCCTGCGAATCATTCGTATGGGTCTGGGACACCGACGACTTCGACACCTGTCAGCAGGGAGTGGGATGTGCAATCGTTGACATCCGACGGGCTGCCATCAGCAGCGGGCGCGATAAACGGGAGTCCAGCGTTGGGGACGGGGACATCGGTGGAGTACTTGAGGGACTTGGTACAGAAGAGGATAATCACGCTCACTTATATGCGGAATGTCCATGATGGGTACGTCTAACTGTTACTCAGGAGTGTGCACCATGCCAAATGGGAGACAGCCGGAGTCACTGGTTTCATACTATCATGATGTCGCGGTCAGAGCTCGATAGAGTGTTCAATAACACAGCTATGAAGAAACGGTGAGATTCTGGTGCCACTGTGACCTCTGGTGCACGATTTAAGCTGCCCAGCTAATCAGGACATATCGCTTTGCTGTCCTCGGCATGTCGCTCTCCACATTATTCGACATTCAACAACCGCAGGACCTTCTCCGAGGACTCTTGAACACACTGACTGAGTATGATAACATGAAGGAAGGGGACGAGAGGCCCAGAGTGGTGCGTGACTGCTTTCAATCTTGTGTACTGGACTCCTGCGTGATCTGCTATTCCTTCAGAAACTATTCAGTAGATCAAAACTGTCGAAGCGACAAGCAGGTGCAATGAGTGATTACGCAATCTCCTACTCCGACTCTGCAGATACCTCGTACCTAATGATGCCACACATGGTGCGTACTTCGACTTTTGTCATGTCCTGCACTAACAAACCGACGTTCGTCAGCCATTTTCCCTTGATTACCACCAAACCCTTCTCTCCCTCCTTGACATACTGTCCGAGTTGTACAACAAAATCCTCCGCTTCCTCGGCCCCTCGCCGTTCCCCAGCGCGCAACACATGCTAGGACCATTAGGCCTGCTGTCTCCACATCCCGGCGTATCTTACCTGTTCTCACAGCAAGGGGATGGCGAAAGCGACAGCGGTCTTTGGGGCATAGCGAACGCGCATGGCACGCCTCAATCGCAAGTTCCGTTCGGTGGGATGACAGGCTTGGGAGGCTTGAGCGGTCCACCGCCCACTTGGACGCCTGCTCTCGGGGAGAGCGTGCTCAAAATTGATGGAAAATTCAAGGTCGGAGACATCTCTGCCACGCAGTGTTGAACTGTGTACTCACTAAACCCTCAGAAAATTACCTCAATGTTATTGAAAGAGCTTGACACCTTCGCACGGAACAGCATTAAAGATGAACTGGCGTCTCTCGACCCGCTTCTGCGAAATGTTGCTGTGACTGAGGATAGTCGCGAACAGTACGACTTCGAGGGCAGCATGGAGTGACGGTTCGGAGGATTTCCGTGGACTGGTATTGTTCTTTGTATCTTTATTTTCTGTTCAGATTATTCAGTACTATCTCCTTTCTCGTCTCCAGTGTGTTATGTTTTGTACGATTCTTCGGGTACCATTACTATTGGATAAACTTCGCTACCTTTGTCTCTTAGTGTTGGCTCCGATGACACGGCAAACTCATCCCTCGATTCATCCCACGTGCTTTCAAGTTTTAATCTAGCTGCCTGGTTCTGCGTTTGAAGCAACATTCTAACAGCTGGTCAAGGTTAGTATCGCTGGCTTAGTTTGCCATACCCCGCTCACCGTATGATTAGCTTCTAAGTGAAATGATGGCCCTCTTGACTGGCTTTGCATCCGTGACGCAGAGGCCTTTTTTGAGCTAGTGACGGGCACCCAGCGCTTCGCGCTTGGACCGTACTCGCCTACTAAGTCTTTTTAGGAGACGCGTACCAAGTCCACTTGGACCGGTGCTACGCCACTGACGCACTGTCCCCGATGGCTCGCTAATGTAACTTGTGCGACCGTGATGGAGGTTGGTTCTCGCGAGTTGCCGAAATACGATCCGCGCACTCTCAGCGTAAGCCTGTACAAGTCTACATCTGACATTCGTCCATCAAGTATAGCATCCGCGCCAAGGGATGCTGAGGCTCAAGTGGCGATTTTTTTTCTTCAACTGGTGATTCATCAACCTTCTACACGACCCTCTCCTGGATGGTTTCTCTCGTATCTGATACTCTCAATGTACATCTCTTCACACTTCCACATCCTTCCTGTAAGTGGTGGTTTCTTCTGCACGCTTTCCCCACCAGTCAGTATCAAGTGCTGCCAGCTCAAGTCAGTAAGTCCGCAACCCACTATCACCGACGATATACTCACATAAGGTCGTGGTTGGTATGTAGATGCTGGTCGGGAAGAAGCTCAGTGAAGTGCCGCGTTTATCCGAGTCGTCTTTGGCCGCTTAGCATGTCGATTAATTACGTGTTCTTCCATAGGCTTAACTGACCCACCTGCAGCATCTGTGAACCCAGTTCGATGGAATTAGAAAGTGAGGCATGAAGGTAGGCTGCACATCACCTGCCGTAACTCCCTGGGGCAAGGCAAAAGCGAGATCCACTCCAAATGCAGCGGTCAAGATCACGGCGATGAGCTTCGCAGACGTCTTCATGATGTGTTAGGTATTTCCGGTTTGCTTGGGAGCGGTACGCTCACGGGCTCTTTATACTCTAGGCCATACCTTCAAGCTGCGAGAAGCAGTGTTCTGCGCCTACGACTCGTCACTGGTTCTACTTGGCTCTCATGAGGTCGTAGCTCTCGTCCTGTCTAGGTGGCACAGCCACTCAATGTCCGGTGAGTACTGTTATATGGTTACGGTGATGATTAATGAGGTGTTTGTATGTCGAATTAGAACATCACAGGACAGACAGAACGAGTCCATTGCACCAGTAAGGTTTGTTCTGGGCGGGTAACCTTCTGTTCGAGATCACGATGTGGATTATCTCGAACTCGCTCGTGTAATTGGCAGCAATAACTATAGCCTGTCTTCGAAAGAGGACTGGACTTCACTATAATGCCTCGGAACCAACTAATCAATTTAGCTGGGCAGGTTTTATACGTGAAGACGGGATCATCAAGTACGCTCACGGTTGCCCTAGCAAAAAGGCTGCATGGGTTCTTCCGCATTCACTGATGAACTCAACTGCGATTTCAGCTTCCATGGCCTCTAGTATGGAATCCGAACGTTACTCTCATCGCTGGCCCTCGGACACATGTCTATAGGACCATCGTCTTTGCCTCACAGCATATGATACGGTGATTGACAATATCTGTGAGTGGGGCACTGTATGACTTTTAGTCCGTGAGTCGTGAGGGAGCCAACTTAGACGACGATGAGCTTATGTGCAGGGCATATCACCGGGTCGTGGTACTTCAGCTTCGGCCAACCTCAGGCTGACTCATCACTAAATGGCTGGACTCCAGCCTGGCCAACTGTCAATGGCATCGACTGTCCAGTTGATTCAACTCATATTCAGACATGATTGGGCCATTTTACAGAAACAAATATACATAGACCATTGAGTTTTGACATACAGGGAAAAGAGATGCATTTATCTCATTTTGTGATGCTGGTGTGGCCCTACATTGCCCCGGATGAAAAGTGGCAGGAACAGCCACAAACCATCTTCTGGAGAAACTCTCCATTGACTCATACCTATCAGGTTGTTAGAATGAGTCTGAATGACATGGAGTGTGATCTGAAGCCCCGACTTACAGACAGAATCTGCAACTCAACTGTCACAGTCTCATGGCCTTCCTTGTTGATGTTCCGGATGTTGAGTATCAACCGAGATACCTTGAGTGCACTGAGTATCACTCTCGAGTGTAAGTAGATGGAACACACTGATATAGAATATATAGCGGAGGTGATACTGCAGCAATGTTGAAGTTTCAAAATGACAGATGAGAGGAAGTAACAAAACTCACGAAAAGCCAATGAGAATTAATTCGCAGTCATGGTATACATACAAAAATGTCATTGCCACTGCAGCTCCTCCTGTCCATGATCATGAGATACAATTAAAAAGACTGATAAGAACTGGACTCACCAAATATTCTTTAGATTATTTGTCAGTCACTGATGCAGCCTCTGAATAGGAAAAAAAAACATACACAAAGAGGTATGCAGCACCATCCCTGAGAAAAATATGTACCATTGGGGAGAGATGGTGCATCTCATACAATTTTATACCATGGTGCCAGGCAGGAGCAAAACACTTGTAGGCAAGAAGTACAAAATACAGACCTTCCATATTTGTGCAGGTTAATATCTTATCTCTAGTGAGGAAGACAACCTTTATACCATTAATTGACAAAGTCAGAGCCCTGATGATTGTTATAATAGATAAATGGCTTCACAGCAGGACAAGACCTACCATGATGCTAAGGCAAGTCCAGTATATGTACTTGCCTCTGACATAATCAGACAGCCAGGCCAAGGGATCTCTGGAGGATGTGGATAAACAGTAGCATGCTTCATCTCCACAATTGTTGTAGCAGCAGTTGTCTAAAGGATGGTGCTGTTATCCTGATGATGTCAAAGATCATGAGTTGTATTCATGCCACAATCATTGCTGAAACATGCATCAGCTGGTTCAAGCCATGTAGTGTGAAGACTCACATATATAACAAATGGATACTACTGCAAGTACTGCAGCAGATATTAGTACATATGCCAGGGGAAGTCAGCAACATATCATACTCTGCTTGCTGCGGCCATACACAGCCCAGATTCTAAGGGCCAAGAATGCTTCCACAGCCCAGCTTAAGATGGGTAATACATTGCTGACAGGATATCAACCTACATAATCACTTGCAAGGCACATTCACTCACAAAGCATCAAATCAAACCACATAGCATAATGACAGCTAAAACTATTACAATGAGCAGGTAAATGTGATGATAGCTTATATTTGACTCACAACTATACTTCAATAAGTAACTATGACTCAATTGCAGTCAAAGATAACACTCACATGGAGTGAAGCATTGGTGTTTGTCTTGACTATTAGAGTGTCATTGTTCAGCATCAACTGGAGTGCACAAAAGCAGTACCTGAAATATCCCACCTATTAAAGAGTTATGAGCTCTGGTATCTCTAGGAAGAGAAACACATGTCACATACGCAAGGAAGAATACACTTATATATCTGATGAACAGGTAAAGGAATTTTACTGCAGTCCACTTTGATCTGGTATTGACTGTGAATCTCACATAGTATCCGAGGAGTCTCTGTGCTTACCTCCAGACAGTCAAGACCTAGTTTATGAATGGTGATATGGATATCATGATAGTGAATGAGAGCAACAAAGGTACATTACCTCCTGCTCTAGTGTTAAGCAGATATCATAGAGCAGACATGCCAATGCAGCAGCTAGACACAGCATTATCAAACGAAGTCCACGGAGCATAGGATGAAGGGAAGAACACTACCATTGACATAGTTGACATGTCTAATGTCATCCAGAGCCTGCACAAGCTGCTGAAACTCAGATGCCATACCGGTACCGGGAGGGTATGTCTTCAGGATCGCGGTTACTGGAGTCTACATTAATATAAAACAATGTGGTTGTGGGTCCCTATCATCCATCATGATTGTCCGAGTCCATGGCAGCGGAACAACCTTAGCCATATCATACACTGTGTTCTGGACTCGCGTGTTTGGGAATCAAGTAGATATGAGCACAAGTTCTACTCTCACGTATCTGAATGCCAGAGCACATGTCTTTGCTGAGCCTCGAGTACGTGTGACTAGGCGCAAGCACGCGGGCATGCGACACCTTCAGATGCATTATTTATTTGTGGCTCTGACTAGATGCATCTACCCGGCGTATTCTTAGCTACTACAACCTCGTGTACCTGTGCCTGGTTTCAAGCACATTGCTATTGGCTTCGTTGGTCTCTTCAGCTTCAGTTGCAGTCAGGAATGTGCTAAGTCCAACTTGGACTGAGTTTTAATAATTCAGACTCCAACCGCCCTGGCGCCGCTTCCTCACCCCCTGTTGATATATATATCTGACCACCATCGATGTCCCTCTCTCTCCATCTCTCACCCCCACTTACTCTTCATTCTCATCGTCTACAGCGAGCTGCAGCCAACGCCAGCGCATATATCTCCATATTCAACGTCTTTAATCCACCTTCCAGCCTTCGCCAGAGCTTGAGTGAGCACGAGGTATTGTTGCCCTTTGCCTCCATCTTTTTCGAAGAGCTTGACTCGGTATATGCATCTCCCCGAACTCCCTCAGTCAATCCCGATCAAGAATCCGGGTTTCATGAACCCGTGCAATTCCCTAGACCTGTATGTGCCTTCCACAACACCCGTAATCATTCTCGTCCCTACGATTTATGGATAGGGATCTACAGTCCACGGGGACGCTCGAGTATGGCACATTCGGCATTGTGAGTCCCGCAGTCGCACCTCGCTGACCGAGTCAAGGCCGCCTGCAGGTCGATGTCGTGCGCCGCCAGTGTGGCTACATACACAAATCCATCGACAAGCAGTTTGTGCTGCGAAATGCCAAGATGGGCTGTACCCTTCCATCCCATCAGCAAACTGCCCACCCCCGCTCACCATTATACACCCACAGCAAAGCAATGCTTCCCCCAAGTCGAGCACGACCTCCTCCTACGGGCCTTGAAGCACGACAGCCGCTGGGCGCCGCACCCCCTATCCACGTACTAAATCTCGACACACCTCAACCTCGTGATGGACTATGCGGAGCGTCTTCAAGTCGAGCCCGCTCTCGATGAAGCTCACAGAATCCGACATGCGCTGGTGGGCTCACGAAATCGTCAGCGCGATCCACTGGTGTCACTCACAGGCTTTGTCGACCATCTGTCTATCTACGCACACGCTGACTCCCACATCAAGCCACAAAACTTTGTTCTTGCCTCCTCCGCGCGCTTGCAGCTCATCGACTTTGGCACCGCGGCACCGCTGCTCCTTTCCCGTGCAGACGGAAGCCGGCGCGTGCCCCGGTGCTACTGCCTCTTCCCGTGCGACTACATCTCGCCCGAAATCCTCGCGGCGCACGAGCAGGCGCTCGTGACACTCGACACGGACGGCAAGGGTGAGGGTGACGGGTATGGGCGCGAGACGGACTGGTGAGGCGCAGGTGTGATGCTGTACGAGATACGAAGGCATACTCTGCATTGTTATTGTCTCACCGCCGCACCCCACGCAGGCCAGTTATCTGCGCTTACTCGAGAGCCTGTTTTATTTATTAATTAATATATATTTGATATTTGTTAATGATATGGATAATGCGTATATAAAAGTATCTGTGATTATTTATATCCTGGACTAGGCAAAAGTATTCAATCTTTGGGTAGAGCACGTAGACTCAGGTACTGGAACTTAGCATATGCCTTGCAGACAAACATGCTCGGAGCTTTAAGTTTACTGTGTAGGCACAGGTATTCACAAACCTAATACTACGTGAATTTAAGGTTCGAGTACCTGTGACTAATAGTAAGTGTCAAAGTTAAAGGCGGCCACGTGTTTACGGCCCAAACAGATGGGCCGGTCGCGTGTAGGCTCAGGTATTCGAACCTAAAATACTTGTGCTTGGAACGCAGTGATATCGATATCATAGAAGCCGGGCATACTCTAGCAGCTGTTCGGTGCTGGTATCCTTAGTCCGAGTAGTTCACTGTCACACTAGTAAGACTCCTCCCTAGTATGTTAAAGGCGCAGACCGAGCTTTATACGCAAGATTTGCCTACTTCCCCGACTCCCACGGTAAGTGGGGGAGGGTTCTGTCAGGGAGAAATGGCGATGCTACCTATACGCGCGGGTATCTCGTGTGAACAACTCACTTAAGTACGCTACGCAGTCATCCCGACTATCGTCATCATCATGCTTGTTCGCTCTATCGCAGTATCGATATCGTGTTTCGCACCTTCCTCGTCCAGGAACGCCTCTCGCGAATATCTAATGGAAACAACAGACCCTTGGGTGCCGAAACAGTAGTGTTTTGTTCTACACCGATAGTGAACTGGTTCAACTGGAGGTCTTCTAATAAATATTCTCCATCCTCGTATTTACTATGCACTGTACAATAGCTATGAAAATCTATGCATTCATCACTAGTGCCAGGCAATTTCTGACTCATATGGAATCGGGGACTGGCGCTTGCGCCGCTACGATGCGATTGTCCTATAGCGAAACATCTACATACAGGGTACATACAGGGGTGTGAAATTTCTGAATGGATCGCCATCATGGGATCGTGAACCCAAGTACAGGTCTAGCACTACTCCCTCACTGTTCAAAGTTCTTGTCGATTAACTGAGCATGCTATGACGATGGACTTTCTATTTCTGCGACACCGATTTATGGTCCACCACAACAAACATATGCGCGCGAACACAAAAGGACAGTACTCAGTATTCATCTATCAATCACCGAGTTAACGACATCTATATGGTGCATCTGTGATATGGGGACACTGGAAGATACCACAAATAGGGTGAGCTTCTAGTCAACTTCTTGTGAACGCGATACCGTCATCACTCATGGGATGATATATCTCCATCCCGCCTCCCCTGATTAATACTAAGGCTCGGATGCTTCCCTCGTCTGGCGGAAGTACAGCCAAGAAAGCGCACAATACGATCGTTGTAACTGGCCGAATATGTACTCTTTCAACTCGTAGTGTGCGAGTTCGACGAGCACAATCAGCTATTTGTGCGAGAAACTATCGCTATGAATGTTTTCTCATGACCTGTAGCCCCATTTCAGCGATGGTCAGTGGTTACAGACTAGAACTTGATATGCACCGTTCCGCACATCTACTGGGAAAGATACAAGAAGGCAATGACAAATGGTTTGGCCAAATTTAGCCCCGCATCTGCTTCCCCTTCTTGCACCATTGCATTCGAGCGCAACGGCACACCCGAGTAGTACCGCTCGCTGAGTTCATCATATTTTGACTTTGTTCTGTGGAGCGCTAATACTGGTGCTGACATTCGTCTCAGATATTATCAGAATCAAAGAGCACTGGAGCAGAGCGAGCACAGCCCTTGCATACGTAGTATGTGAACGGTTTGAAACTGGCAACAGCCATAAGCTCACAGGCTGAGAGCAATTGAATCGCTGTACATGATGTACATCTCTTTGACATTAATGTTCATTACCTTACATTGATTGAGATAAAATGTATTGTGGTACAATGCAAATGTCTTCGGCGTGTGTGCACCGGGTATCTATACGAGAGATGCCCACCCCATGCGGATGTTCTCTGCTCCTCAACTAGAGGTAAGCCTCTACGAAAGCCCCCCACTTCTCTATCACAGGCTTGACAATCGCCTCCCATTCCTTTCCTTTGTACCGTCCCTTTTCTACCCTTGCGAAGGAAAATATCTCTTTATGTTGTTTCCCGCCTATCAACAGTGAAGAATGAGACAAATGCACATCAATCTAACTCAGCACTTACAGTCTGGACAGATCTTATACAACTTCCCCTTGCCCTTCTTCGGCGTCGGCGTCGGGTTCACCCTCTTCGGCGCACTAACATTCGGCCACCCAGGATCGAGATACACCATACCCTCCGCGAGATCCTCGAGCTCCAAATGCACGAGGCGCTCTAACCGGTGGCACCACGCCCCCTTCTCGCCCGCCCGCACGCGTCCCTTCATCATGCTCTCCTTCGTATCGTTCTGGTCGGGATAATACCCGCGCAGCACCTGCTCCTTCGACCCACACTGCTTGCTCCATTGGTCGAGCCGCTTGACGAGGTTGACCGCGCGTCCGACCTTTAGGTAGACGAGCTTCGGCGAGTTGTCGAGGATCTCGAAGGTGTAGATGTATCCGGGCTGGTCGGCTGTGGACCGCGCGCGCTCCATCTCGGTTCGGAGCGCAACCTGCGTGGCTTCACTGAGGTAGTCCGGGATCCAATCTTTCGGGAATGTGATAAGTAAGAGTGTCGTTGAGTAGTATGTATTAAAATCCCTTACCCGCAAATTTGATGAAATCCGATCCAGTCTTGCGTGAGTAAAACCCACTCGGTGACATAATCTCTTTCGAATGCTGATGGCAATAGCGTATGACCTCGCCATCTTCCTCTAGCTCCTCCAGGCGGGAGCCAAGCTTGACCGTGCGCGAGCAACGCTTGCCAGCCTTCGTTATGCCGCTGCATTGGACGGAGTCGCCGTTGGTAATAGAGCTGACGGAAGGAGAAGGTGGAGGAGAAGAAGTTGCGCGCTTGTGTACTGGACGACGTAATGGAGACACCGAGACGGTTGGTTTTGATTTGGATGGTGGTGATGGAGAAAGGGGAGGAACGGGAGGAACGGGTTTGATATCAGAGTCCGAGACCGGGCGAGAGGGACGCGATGGACCAGTTAAATAAGGCACAGGGGAAAAAGTGGATGTGAGCTGGTCCGCGGTCGGTCGCTGGGGGCGTGGTCTCGGAGGTGGCGGAGTGGCAGGCGCCGAGACAGGTAACGTAGGATGAGGTGCTACGTTCGAAGGGGGGGACAGCGCATAATGCATCGTCATCGACTGTTGTCCTCCATAGTTATGATGTGGTACGGGTATCGATATCATTGCAGGCGGTCTGGGTAACGGTCCCGGAGGTGAATGGGGCTGTAAGTAAAGCACGTCACTCGAAGGAACTGGGAACGCAGGTGCAGACTCCGGCAACGAGGGAAGAGGCTTCAAAGTTGAGTCCCCTGCCTTCGATCCTATCCTGAATCCACCGATGAAACCAAGTTTCTTCTTCTTCGTTGCCTTCTCGGAGTCAGCCAAGGCGAGGGCGTCGAAACGTTGCACCAAATCATCGCTAGACTTGGAACTGGACATACTTCGTTTAGGTATAGGTATACAAAAGACCATAAAACGTGCGCATTAATATAAGCAGACACTTGCGAAGAAACTCGATACTAATAGCGATGTGTGTCGGTGGCACTGCCAGTGACAGTGCCCGTAAATACTCGCGCCCTTTGTGAATCGCAATGCGATTCCCCGAGGCTGTGCTGCGGCTGTGCACCGTAACTTCGCTGTGACGCGTGACTGTCACTATCATATGAACGGCCTTCGTCTTCTAAGACAGCTGCTCTCCTAATACCAAGTCTGATTTGAGAGATGCAGTATCAAGTATAGCCTTCGTCTGGTGCAGAAAATACAATTTGTGCTATGCAAATTTACAGATCAAGCTGGGCTTACGCTGACAACCTTGATCTTGAAGGTCCCATGTATACTCTTCAAGTTGATTCTATCTCCAAGAGACTCAAAATGGAGTCCAACCCATCGTAATATTTACTCAGACTCCTCCTCTGTGCCCCTCGAAAGTTCCCGGTCCCGTATTTATGATGCCGGAGTTGCAACTGCCCCTACACATCCTCCCCTCCGTGAAAACAAGATACTCATACATAATTGTTGATGAAGCGCCCCCACTTATCGACCAAAGCCTTAACCAAGCAGTCGTATTAATTTTCCTCGTACGGTTCGTCCTCCATCCTTATAAACGCGAATATTTCCAGGTGTTTGCGGCGACTTACATCTAAGAAAACATAGAAGTCTCGCACACGAACAGGCTCCAAACGCCCCACTTACAAGTACATTGCGATCTCACTCTTGCTCGGTGCTTCGACATCCAGGAACTCCGGATCAAGATAGACCTTTGAAGCCTCCAAGTCGACGAATATCAAGCGCTCCATACGTTGGCTCTATGCAGTCTTGTTTCCCAATTTTACCTGAGGCGACAGTTCCTGCAATGGCTTCATCCAGTATTGGATAATATTTTTTGAGCACCTGCTTCTTGGGGCAATT
The DNA here is from genome assembly GCA_001632425.1 of Neolentinus lepideus HHB14362 ss-1. NCBI lineage: Eukaryota > Fungi > Basidiomycota > Agaricomycetes > Gloeophyllales > Gloeophyllaceae > Neolentinus > Neolentinus lepideus. Next base: position 116,714 of record KV425623.1, read on the forward strand.
TCTATCACACTCTACCAATCGCTTGTAAGGCTTTAGTGAGCGACCCACTTTGAAGTAGAGGATGTCGAGCAAATCTCTACGATCTCGTACGCATGTAGATGTCCGTGAGTGGGTCCTTCATCTGCTTCGTCACGCGATCCTGGCCCTCTACGGTAATTTTATTCATTTCACACTCCTCAAAGTGTCTGACGGTATTTTCTCACTTTTATATTCGATGAGGCCACCACAGTTGAGGCTGTGCAGCTCGCGCGATTACCACGAGGCAGCCTTTACCTATTTTGGTGCCGTGTTCTTGACGGCATCCGCCACTTCCAATACGAACTTCAGCCACCTCTCCGCCTCCTCGGCGCCAAATATTGCTATGTTCCACAGACGGGTTCCTTTACTCATTGCCTTTGTTCTTCTTCTCTTTGCGCTTCATCGCCTGATACCCAGACGTCCCCCTTTGTCGGCACCGAGCGCTACCCAAACCGTCACGATCGAGGGCCGCTGGAAAGACACCAGAGCATCACTAGGACTCCTGCCCCTCCAAGACAAAGTCGTCTTTGAAATCACTCCTCCAATATTCCATAGCCGGGTAGTATCACGCATCGAGCTGCGACGGCGCACCTCTTCCGCGGAACAGCAAGAAGAACCAGAGCTGCACTTCACAGAGGACGCGCTGGAGGAGCCGAAGGTCTCTCTGCACGAGCTGGGCAAATCTTTCAGAGCGATTACTTTGGCTGAGAAGGCGAGTGCCTCGACCGCTTCAAGTCAAGGTCGGAAGAAGGGAACGGGTTAAGCGCCAAACTATCGGTTTCGACCGCCAACGAGCTTTTCGTCCAAATCCCACCCAATGAATCTTAGCTGGAATCGTCAGGCAACGGAAAACACTCGGCTCAAGTCAATGGAACTCAGTCTCGGACAATCAACCAAAAAAAGTCAAGCAAGGGCCGTTTCCACGCACAAATCAAGATATGCGCGACTATCACTACACATCTGTACTATCAGCACTCGCGGAGAACGATGCCATCTCTTGTATCCTGTATCCTGCCTTGTACTATCTCTCTGAATTCAATGTAACGAAACACTGCATATTAATCGACACCCTATTCATAAAGGCATAATATCATGAAATATCATAACATGAAGCAGGCTCTCGTTCCGGGTGTAGGGCTGTGTTGGCGTGCGGACATAGCATTATCAATCACTCCTCCCCGGCCTTGTTCTCCCCCTCATCACCATTCTTACCCTTCTTCCAGGTGACGAACTCGTCGAGCATCGTCGGCCAGGCCTGCAGCGTTCCTGGCATTCAGAACTATACGAGGGTACATAAGCGAAAAGCATGCTCACCCCGTCAGCTTCATAGTTGTCCAGATTCGGACTGACAGTTTCGCAGAATTCCAGAGTCTGCAAACACCAGAGTGAATACTAAAAATAAACTCTCGCCGCGAACGGCGCACCATATTCCACAAATCTTTATTTACACCCTTGAACGTCCCCTTGGCCTGCAATCATGTTATTCTTCACAAGCAGTCATAGAAGATATTTCGACCTACGTTGATGAAGTCGAGGATCTCCGCCGTAATCGGATATTTGGGAACGACCAACACAGACCAAAACGCAGTCGCCGTCTAGTAAGGAGATTCGTGAGCACAGAGAGTATTCTCCCGGGAAGATCCTCTTGCCTCCATATCAATATTCCTTGACCCCCTGCACAGCACAAACTCGTTCAGTATCCCAAGCAAATCGGGATGAACCTGACTCACTCGGTCTTAGCCAACCCAAAGCAGAACTGATACAGCTCCAAAAAGGCCCTCTCTTTCATGAAGGTATAGCGAAAATACCGATCGCGGTCGTACGGGCCATCGTTTTCGGTCGGAACAGCTTTGGTCGCCTTCTTCGACGGCGGAGTCGAAAACCGCTGCATGGGCGGCTTACCAAGGATGAGCAGGTCCTCGAGGTCTTGTAATGCAAGAGCAAGCGTTTTGAGCGAAGATATTCTGCATTCCATTCCATTAATTCACCGGCATAGTAGGAGTAGCCACAATTCGCTTACCTCAAATCCTCCATCCCCTTCACCCACTCCTCCTTCCGAATCTTTGCCATCTCCTTCGTCCCGAGTTGCCATGCCAGAATCAAGGGTTGCGCGCCCTCCATCGGCACACCAGCCTCCGTGCAAAGTGTCTCGAGGCCCTCGGGGCCGATCACGTCCGGCTCCTCCACGTCAGCAAACCTGGCGAACAGTTTCAAGGCACCTGCGGCACTGTAGGGTGCTCCATCGGATATTTCGGATGAGGCGGGCTTGATATTCTTAGCAGTTGATGATTTGACGGACATCGGAAGTTTCTTGGGACAGTGTTAGCGGACACGTAATGTCCGAAATGGTCAAGGAGAGTGAGAGGGAGGGGTACACACCTTGGATTTTCTGGAACCCTCATCTTCACTGTGGTAGATAGTACGATTAGGAACGCAGCACACGATGGAGGACAAACGCATGCCCTGGACGCGTCAGGGAAGACGAGAAGCGAAGCCAAAAAGAACAACTGCAGTGAGGCCACCGAGACTAATGACCCTTGTCTTGCGGAGCAGGGGAAATTGGAGTACCGAGACAATGCAACAATCGGACTCACCCAGCGACAGCAGCACTGGTCGGCGCCTGCTGGAAGGAAGTCAGACTGGCGAGAAAAGCGGTGCAGCGAAATATGATATTCACGTCATGTGTGCTATTTTTGGAAGCAGAATTTCGAGTTGTGGCAAATTTGTGGAAGGGCGTAAGTAGAACTTAGTGGTATGGAGTAAACGGGGAGGAAACGTACCCGGCCTTGGTCTTTGATTTGGACTTCGTTGCTCGCGCCGGTTTGGCGGCAGTTGTTACTTCCTTCTCCTGCTTCTCCTGACATCGCGAACGAAAATGTCTGGAAGGGGAGTGAACATTGAAGGCAGGGAACTCACAGTTGCATCCCTGCATACACCGAGGTAAACTGTCTAATCCGTAAGTCTCCTTTCAAGACGGAGAACATACTCTGCTGGTGCCTTGGTGGCACTCGCTTTCGTAGCTTTCGCCTTCGAAGGGGTGGCTGTAGAATCCGTTGGCCTAGTCTTCTTGGGCAGGGGCACATCCTATTGTATCAGCCAAAGAAACAGAGCCCATGCCACAGTCTCTCGAGATAAACGCGATAGTATGTACCGTGTGCACGCACCTCCGCGATGTCCGACGCAGCATCGTTCGCCGACTTTGATGGCACACTTTTCGCTGGAGACAATTTGCGGCTGAATGAAGTTCCCTTCGCGGCCGTAGCCCGTGTTGAACTGCGAGTAGCTCGAGTCGAACTAGGAGCAGCAGTTTCCTCAGCAGTACTGTCTGCCTCCGTCCTCTTGCGCTACGCGTTGTCAGCTTCTGTGTGCTTTACAGGTATACGTAAACGTACCTTTTGTGGCATTTTGGATGCTTGAAAGTGCAAGTCGTATGGAGTCTAAGGATGTGGCAGAGCACACAATGGCGCAAGAGTCCAAACAGCCTGATCGGAATTTCCCGACACGAGACGCGCAGTGTCTAAAGATAGCCTCTTGAAGTTCTCATCGACAGCCGCGACAATTAACTATCGACCACTGCTTGAAGGGACTCGTGGCTTCGTTCTGGAAAGTATCGCATATGTTATCTTGGCCTTCAAGCATAAACTCGCGCTCGTCTCGATCAGCTGCGACTTGCTCGGTCCTGATGTTCTTCGCCGGCTCGGAGACTCCGAATAGCACTGGCAGCACTCCTGGAGAAAGAAGCCTTGAAACCCGATCCAAAATGAATACATCTGTGACTTGATCCATATAACTAAACTTGCCGCTTTTGCCGAGTATTCTCGTGCTCAGCGCGCGCTGTGCCTGCATGCTCGAGGATGGTCAGCAACAGCGCGCTTGGACCGGCAGGGATACTGCTTGCGTGCACCGCATTTCTCGGGGGAGATTCTCGTCTTGTCTGCCTCGTCGGGTCACAGCAGAACAATAGGCGTTCTAAGACACTCGTCCAAACAGTGGCGGTACGTAGACTTGATCTTTATCCGGAAATATATCATCCAGATAAGGTGAATTTCTGCATTGCCTCTCCGTGGAGAAGAACTCAGAAACAACTATCGTGTTGCAGCCAGCTGTAAGGCAGACCTGGTACTACTGAGGCTGTCTGTTTTGTCTTCCAGGCGCTCCTTTGCACGAGCGTGACAAAGGCCTAATCTAGTCAACAGACAGGTCCTTGGTGCTTCGGAACCCTTGTACCAATATTCAAGATGAACGGACTTCTTCCGGAGTCGCCTAAAATAACTTGGATTCAATCTCTTGACTGCTCTTTTGTTCAGTGCGCTCACCACGCTTGGCTGCGGCACCCTCCGGGTCACCCACCTTGACACACTGCCGAACTCCGAATTTCCTTGTGCATGATTGCAACGCTGACCTGAATAATAGACCTTGTCCTCGATGGTACTTACTCGCCTCCGGGTGCACTTTCTCCAGTACTCCGTTGACCCATTTCGCCATCGTATTCCGAATATCTGTATATTCTGCTCAATGGAGGTGCCTTAACCGCTTCATAGCGTCCTTAGTGTGGAGCAGAGGTGCTGTATGCAGTAGAGTCAGGTTTTGTTCTCGCCATTTGGCCTGATGCACAGCCCTCTCCCAACAGTATAAAAGACCGTTTCTATCTACTTCTGACCACCAGTGAATCCATTTCACAAACACTTCGCTACTCAACTAAATCAAGATGTACTTCTCTCGTATCGTCACCGCGATTGTCGCCGTTGCCGTCCTGGCTGTCGGCGCGAACGCTCAATGTTGCATGGATGCTGCGTGAGTCGATTGATACACTCGAATTCGAGCAGAGGACTGGTGCTGACTGCGGGCTAAATACGATAGAGGGCAATACGAGTGCGCGGGAGACGGTACTGGCACTTGCTGCCTTCCTTACCATAGGTGAGTAGAACGAGGATATCGTGTTTTGAGCGTTGACTGATGTGTCGCTACTCTAGCTACTGCCAGCCGTAAGTGCTGCGTGTGTAATGAGCTGATTGAACCTGGATTCTGATCTAGCATATTTTTTGCTTCGATCATTTAGCTGCCCGTAAGAAATCCATCTCATTATCCGCAATGGAGATTGCTAATCGTCATTCGCAGCTGCTAAATGGTTTCCTTGAAAACATCGACCATACCGTGGTCATTTGTTGTACCATGCCTAAGTATGGAATGCATTGTGCGTTGCCGTTCTGTTCTGTTGTATCCCGAATGCACTCTTCATCACAAGGACATGTATCTCCTACTCAATAAGCAGCGGCAACTGCGGGCGGGGGAGGATGTACCTTATAACTGGGAATGTCCCTGCTCCTCGTCCGTAAACAAGAGAGAAACAAATCGCCCTCGATGATATCTCAGGACTCTCGGATCATGAGAGTGACTAGACAGGCCACCTGCTACATAATGAGGAGATACAAGTAACACGAATAATACGTAGACTCTGAAATACAGAATCTGTATATGAGAGAAACGATAATAAGACAGGGGGAGAGATTTGGTTATACAGCTTGTATCAGATCTAGGAAGCAAATTTTCCAGACCGTTTATTAATAAACAATAAATATCGTTTTATTGAGAGAAATAGTGTTGTACCCTGAATAAAGTTAGCTGACACGCTGCTGGCCCAGATTATTTTTTGTCCTGCTGGGCCTGGAAAACGTACAGCGGAAGATCCTTAGCACCCATGACCGATGCCAGAAGGCTATGACCGGAAACCTCCAGGCCTTACCACCGAGCAGCACATACCGTTGACCAGGCTAGTGATCTCAACCGCCTTAGCAAACTTGAACTCATCGTGGCGTCAGGTTCTCTGACAGCTTCCAACCGCTCAAGGGCATAAACTGTGAATAAATCGATACAGGAGACAGGTAGTACGTACTTACCAATGATATTTTGCTTAAGTTGAGGCAGCGGTGTGGAAACGAACACAGTCGACAGAGCCTGTACGAATACAGGATCACAGCACATCACTTGTGCATGTTTACATAATGGCATACCGGTGGCGACAGCCATGTCCATAAGTTACATGTAGCCTAAATGGTGGAAGAGATCTCCACCTCCCGACGAATTGTAAGTTCATACTGCCTTGTTGGGACAGCCAGGGCACCCGCTGCCTGCCTCATCCCCTCCATGCGTAATAGAAGTCTTGACACAACAAGGCTTGTCATAGACCAGACAAAGCTTGTGAGGCAAAAAATAAGACTTTCAGATATGAATCATGCAAGTCTGATATACTCACAATGGCATAACTAGGGAGTAGTCGCCCTGTTATATGGGATCAATTGTCGAGGTTTTAATAACAACACATAATGACGTACATTAGGTATGCTGCTTATTATGCTCAACATGATCCGGAAACCTGCACATATATTCATGTCACATTTGAGATAGTGAGGTTGGAATCTTACCGAATAGAGCCTAAGATGATGTCAAATATTGTGATCCTCACAGAAAGGGAAGTCACTGATACTCACAACAAAGTAGACCAGGCCATCACGGTAGAGGCTAGAAACTAGTTGACTTTGAATACGGCGGGGTCGGTCCGCAGCATTCAAAAATGTTGCCATGACTATGTAGATATCAAATGCTACCTAGTGTTTTGGATCACAACTTCCGACAGTGAGAATGCAGTGGAAAGAGAGCATACCTGTGAGGCCCATATTGCTGGAAGGAATCTAGGTCGTTTTGTAACTATGCATGTGTGGTAGAGCTGGGGCTCATAAATGACCACATCTGCAGATTAACAGCATGAGCTATCTAATGAAATAGTGTAAATAAAGTAGAGCTTACCTACAACATCTATGGCAGTCACAATTCCAAAGCCAAAGGTTGCAGTATATGTTACAATGAAGCCGATGAGGAGTGTCTTTAGAATATGTCTCCTACAATCCCACAACATGTAGACTCTTGTTACAATTATCACTATAGGTAGCCTAGTCAGCTCAGCCATTGTAAGATAGTAGCACTAACAATCAGCTGTTCCTGTGTATAGCAAGGAATAGCATATCATGAATGCTGCCCATATTCCGCAACTGTTGAATCCCGGGTGAAATTACTTTTTTTATTTGAAGCTGACTGGCACTTACAACTAGGAAACAAGTGACATCAGAATGACCATTTCGGGGAGTACTGGACTTACTTTATCGGAGAGATTATGTGCAAACCCACTGGTCACTGATGTTGAAGGGAGTAATCAGACTACAGCACACTAACAAAAAACAGATATCAGAACATGCTTACCATGTGTCGATAGTATGATAGCTCCAAGCACCCCGTAGCGGATCACACAAAAAGCCGACTTCCACTTCGTAGTGGATTGCCAGATTAGTCGTATCTCCGCGTTCAATGTGAGGAGGTAATCCCATAAAAGTACGACTAAACCAATGACTGGAAGCAGGTCAATTCACGGGATAATCAGCTTGCAAGACTTCGACCGCACGTGTTACATATTTTGTTCCCATAAGCGCACCGTACGGCATTTCTAGCTCTGCTACCCCGGCTTGAATGATGCCCTGAAGGGTAGTGTTTGGCTCAGCCATCGTGTCAATGCATGAGCGGGTGGAGAAGTATGTATGAGAGAGGATGCCAACTCGACCTTATATGAAGTGTAGTTAATTCCAGTGGTGGCTCATAGCTTCCGGTTTGATAGTGGCTCTGGTAGAAGCTTTTCACGCCGCACATCGAGCACTTCCAAAACTCTGGAACCCCGCAGCCATCCATCTCATTCCAGGGCTTTGATCATGTCCCGTGGGCATTTCGCATCGTCCTTCTCGATCACAAATGGTGAACAGCGCTCAAGGAAGGCACAGGTAGTATCAGATTGCCTCAGATGACGAGTGAATGATATGGGCTGTGTATGCTGAATCAGCCTTTGAGACATATAGAGCGGAGCGTAACGGTTGCAGAACCTGAATATCATCATTCTTCTCGATCGCCATCGGCAGTGAAGAACATTTGATATTTCAGTTGTAAGCATGATGGAGGTGTTATCACATTGCCTAGACTGAAGAGTAAACCATATGTCAATCAGCCCCTGAAGAGTCTGAATCATCTAGTGCGAATTAGTTAAGGAACATGCCTGATTACGGTCAACACCGATTGCCTGCAACAGGCGGCGGGCAGTATGGATAGCGAGGACAGTCTTGAGGCAGCGCTTCCTTTGAAATGAGGTACCTCAAATATCTTAGAAAGGTGTTCGCCCGTATATCAGGCCAAATTGAACGATCTTCAATGTCATGTTCTCTTCATGAACCTTCGGATTCTCACGATAAAAGTTCATTATTACTAAAAGGCAACTAGCATGACTGACCGCCAACTATGGGCAAAACGTGTGACTCTGTCCGGTGTAAATACTTGCAATATAGCATACGAGTGATCGACCACATCATCACAACAAAAAGGATACCAAACATAAACAATAAGCAAAGAGTCCAAAGCCGCACGCGGCATGACCATTGTTACCCTCGATTCAGACAGACTTCCCGTTCTGGGTCAACTCGAGCTTGCTTTCCTTGATACCCCAGTCCTCGTCAACCGATGTGTGCAATGGGAGTGATTTCATCCCGAGACTTATAATCAAGCCAGCACCCGAAAATCCTATAGCCGCATACCAAATATGACGGAGACTCTCTCCAAAAGCCACACGGACTTGCTCTTTCAGCGGTTCTTCTAGGTCCCTGATAAGAGGAATAATCGAGTACGCGATGGCAGTTCCTCCAGGAAACTGCGTCTGGAATTCGACGGGGAGTCGTTTGACCAACCCGTTCTGGAGGATAGTGCCCCCTATTGTAACTCCCCACACCTAGCACACAATTGGTCACACTTGTACAGAGAGTCAACAACTGAGCATACCTGAGCAAAATTTCTAAAGAATGTGAAGAATGCGAGGGCATGCGCATTTGAGGATACGGGCAAGGGCGCTAAGACAGGGAAGTACGTTGTACTTGTCAGGATGCCTAAGCCGGCACTGGCTACTGCCTGGAATCCAATAGAATGGCTCCGGGGTGTATCTGCATGCACAGTGCTGAGTAGCCCTGCACCGATGATAGCCAGTATCCACGCCAGATAGATCTGAGGACAGTATTTCTTCGACGCCGCTACAGTTGCGCCTGCAATAATTCCGCTGGGAGCAATAATGCATGCGATAGTCAATGTGTCAACACCGGACCTGATAGGCGACGCATCCTTGCAGGACTGGTAGTAGGTCGGGAGATAATCTATAGCAGATATGACAATCAAAGGAGTATCAAGTGTAATTGCCACTTACACACGAGGTCCAACATCATGACGGGCATTAAGAATGTTTGAGCATACCCACTTATGCCGGTTCTAGATGCCATGAGATTGAAAGGAACCTGTACAGACGTAAGCTTTGGAAGGGAGTCGCTAACAACGCTTACAATTGGATGATCCGGAATTTTAGCTTCATAGATCACAAAAGCCACTAAGCCCAGTAATCCTAAGATTAACGGAACAAGGACATTTGCGGAACCCCAAGAATACTGGATCCCGCCCCAGGTCAAAGCAATAACGACAGCAGTTGTGGATGCGATGACCATGATATTTCCACTGTTCTAAGAGTTAGAACCAAGACGAGAGGCTTAAACGGAATTACATACATCCAGTCCATCCGTCGAAGCTTCTCCCTGAATGTCCCGGGAGGTGTACGAAGCTGCAAGAACACCATCACAAGCAGAGCTGCGAAACCACAGATAGGAATGTTGAGGTCTCCATGTGATGTTATCAGCCGACATGGCGCCCACTGTTATGGAAACGACTCACAGAATAACCACCTCCACTTGCCGTGTTCAGCAAGCGCCCCGCCAACAATGGGCCCAATGGCACTGGCTGTGGACCAGGCACTACAGCGTAATTGAAGTAGGACATATTGAGGCAAGTGATTATGGACTTACATTCCAATCAAACCGTTGAATATACCACGCTCGCGTAAGGGAACCAAGTCGGATAAGATGATTTGTACGAGAGATGCAATCCCACCGCCGCCCAGACCCTGGACAGCTTCGAACGGGGTTAGCATCCATGGCAATAACAACACAAACACAGACTTACTTCTTCCAGCGATCAGGAAATTCATGCTCTTCGCTGCACCGCAAAGTGCACTACCAAGCGCAAAGATAACGAGTGAGGCAAGCATGATGACTTTTCTGCCGAAGATCTATGTTGTCAATGCGTAAGTACATACACGACCGCAACCGACTAGACGGTTCGGCGAACCTGAGCCAGGCTCCCGCTAAGGGGAAGGAACGCAGTCGATGCAAGCGCATAAGCGGAACCGACCCAGATAAATTCCTTGCCATGAAGGTCATCAACGATGGTAGGCAGAGCTGTCGATACGGCAACCTAATATGAAGCACATCAGGTCATCTCGGAGCAAGATACAGAAAAGAATCATACCAGCTCAAGGGCAGCGATGAACATAGAGCACGCAATGGAAAGAATGACAACCCAGAATCGCCAACCGCGCTTCTTAGCAGGTTCCTCGACAGCACGACCGGCAGTGGGGCTTGGGGAGCGGTTGTTTAGGCTAGCAAGTTGGATCCCCTCTGGCGCATTGTCCTTGAGGCGTACAGTGGACATGACAGCGCTGGTGAACAAGCAGAAATGGTGAGTATAGGTGTGCTAGTTGAGCCTTGTAGGAGAAGGTTTAATCGAACGAGTGTATGATCTGGGAAGCAGCGCCCTCCGCGACAGTTTATCTTCTCATGATGGCCGCAGTCCATTAAAATTTTGCCACAAGGATGAATGCAGCAGAACGGAACATCTTTCTGGAAGATGTAGCTGTGTCTAATTTGGTCGACGAAGAAACAGGAAAGAGACGACATCAATGTGTCTGACGCAGGATCAATGCACTGTTCCCGTGACCAAACATGAGTGCCTTGCATACTGTTGGGCGGATGCAATGTGGTATGTCGGATAGCAAGATTAGACTATCATGGAAGAAGACGCAAGGCCTAAGGCTGTTCAACGGATTAAGACGATACAGCTCTTGAGCCCGTTGCTTGGCGATGGGGGCAGGAGGGCAGGGGCAGTCGTCGATAGGCGCATACTCGACCCTCCAAAGTTCCCCATTCTCCAGACACATAAGTATGGCTGCCATTCATTGAGCGCGAGACGCACATTGACTTTGCCTCAGAGTCCGGTGCTAGCGTCTTTGAAACTCGTTGTCTTTCTAGACTCTGTATGGATCTGCCGTCGAGTTTCTCATTTGCAATATGAATTGTCAGTTTGCCGCTATCCTGCCACTTCATAGGAGGAATCATGTCTTCAAAACCTTGTCTGGTCTGGAAACTCAGTGTCCGAGTTCATAGTATGTGGCCGCTCGGTCCTCAGGGAAGACACCGGGAGATGCCGATCTCATTGGCAGCCGCTGCTTGAATGACAGATGCTTCATCATGATCTGCTTGTGCCGTACCAAGAAGTACGGAAAGAGGAATGCGGACTCTGCCTATAGTATCCTGCAACGGCGTGGACGTGATATGCCCTCTCGCTAGATTATACCCTAACGAGGTGCGTTCACACATGATGCATGAGGACGAGAGCATCAAGTATGCTCACGAGATGTGTTGACCGATAATATCGTTGAGCTAGGGGGTGAGTGACTTCTCGTCTGTGAGTCGTGAAGGAGCCGATTTAGACGGTGATACATCGGACAAGATTATGGTTAGTGAGGGAGTGCTTCGTCATCAGAAGAGGTGCCCTGTTACTCTGTTTTTGGCGTCTTCCAGAATCCAGAATCCAGATCGATTCGACACCCATCGGACAACTGTTAGAAGCCCGAACAGAATCATGCAACTACGGCAGCGTGTTAACTCGGTAGCGCTCTGACAGATGCATGGATGAAGTACTGTCCTTTCGTGTTCGCGATACAGCTTGACCGAACGCTAAGGGCCTGTTCAGATCCCCGATGGTCGATATCTCGGTCCCGGAACGTATGCTCCCTCAACACAGCCACCGCTGGCCACCACAAATATATCATACAGAAAACACTAATTTTACCTTTTTTTATGCGTGCATCGTGTTGCAGTGCGTAATAAATGTGATTGAACTCCTTTTGTTTGCGAATACCAAGCTGAACATGAACACACAACACACCAAACACGTCTGTGGTGCCACCGGGCAGCCATGAGAGTCTTTGCCACTCGATGTATGCAAGCTCACGCTCTATCATGAGACTAAATGAGACCGGTTGATCTATGGTGCGGGTTGGCTAGTCACCGCCACTTTTGTACAAAGAATGTAGGAGCCCCATATTTTTTCCGTTTTCTTATTCCTCTAGTAGAAATGCTCCATTTGGGGCATAGAACAATTCTACCAGACAGAATTTCAATAGGGCCAAAATTGGGCGAGATACATTTTCGGACCAGATCGTATTTTGCCGCATGGAATGTATTTCTATATATAGAAATAATAACACCTTAATTATTTCAGACTGTGCCAAACTGGTGCAGCAGCGTCTCCGGAACCCGTCTGTGGGATGTGTATTGATGAGAACTGAATTGTCTTACCCTCAACTGAGAATCTTTTGCACCCAGACCATCATGAAGCGGTTTCGAGGTGCGGTGCTATGCAACACTGTATATATTATATAAAATCTACAGCCAATCGATGTGCCGTTCTATTGGATGTGCCCAGATAGGCCTAGTTTACTATGAAATCTAGGGGAAAATAAGGCAAAAATTGAATTTTTTGCGAGTCCGACCCGATTTTGCCGCTGTACAAAAGTGGCGGTGACTAGCCAACCCGCACCATAGCAACAAGCTGAAGACATTGCCAGCGGGACTCTGACTCATATTTTTAACCGGAGATCTCTCAGCAAGCATCAGGTCCGCGGGCCTCGCTTTTGGCGCTGCCGAATAGTGTAGCGCCTCTGGCTATTAACACCGGTGAAGGTCGGAGGGGTCCCACGAGGATCCTGCGAGCCTCAAAACCGTCCATTCACATGCTTGCCAATGGCCACGCTCTGTTCTTAACGTAGTATTGGAGGCTCGATATCTGGGTTGCCACACTTCCACGGCCACATGTTCTGGCGTATCATTGTTATCACCATAAGTGCCGCTGAACCATAGCACTGCCATTTAGCGTTTCACGGCAACAAGGTCGCAATTAACCATCCGATCGGTACAGAGCAAGAGAACGGGAAGTATCCATGATGATGTGGACATTGTTTAGGTCATGAGGATCAGAACGGGAGACGACACAGTGACCACAGCTATGATTCACCCTGATGCACGGTGACGGCCCATTGCGACAAGTGGTGGTGAGCAGTTTCCGCATTCGAGACTGAAGCATTCACTAAATGATGTGGCGCACAGATACATCCGTTGCTGAGATGCCGGCGGCTACGGCCACAATAGAGATCATGTTGAGTCATAGGCTTGCACCCAGTTCCAGAACAGCGCCGGCCAATAGCGGGCCCTGAGTATGAAGGAAGGAGGTACCTCCCTGAACTAGGGCTGGAGTCCCTATCCCCGCCTCCCAAAGCCCTTTCGTGCGGTAGAAGGGGTGTGAACTCGATTGCATGAGCCCACAAAGGATCTGTCCACCCACAACATGGTCGAGCCCCTACCTAGCGAGCGGCGGCCGCAGTCGTATCCAGTCGCAAGTCCACACATAACGCAAGTGTGCCAGACCATTCCGAGAGTTCCTGTTACCGACGAAGACACGATACCCGTGGCCTTAGTCAGTTCCCAGCCTTTTGGGCCTCTGCCGCAGCTGTGGTCTTTCCGGAGGCTGGGACGATCTTCCTCGTGAAGTCCATGGAGCACGAGATCTCGTCTTCCGTGACCTTTGCTCCCGCTGCATCGGAACAACAGATTAATGAAAAGCTGATCAAGACGAGTTTCTTTCAAGACGGACCTCCTGGAATCCTTTGAGAAATGTTGTAGAAGCGCGCTGCACTTGTCCTTGAGCTCTATGAACATTCGACCAGTGAGATATTACTGAGTGCCAATTAATTAGCATATGTGTGTAGTGAAAAGACGGCTGGTGACGCACTCTTACAATCCGCGCTAGCTCCTCATCGTCGTCCAAGAGGAAGCTTAGATACTAATAACTAATATCGACATCTGTATCATCCCTCTTCGCGCGATGAATTTCCTGTCTTTCCCCAGAGAAATCGTGGCGATTAATCTCATTCTTAGTACTGTTCATCGCGTCATTCATGAAGACCCCGAAGTTGGAAGTGGGTCCGATGCGCTCATCTTAGTCTGGGCTTTGGAGGACGGGAAAAATTTGGAGTGCAGAACGGTGGGCTTGGGGTACTTGAGCTTGACGTCGGCGTCGCGTGTGAGGCAAAAGTACGGGTCCTGGTATATAGCACAGGGAACAAGGCGCGGGATGCTGGGTGTCGTGCCAAAGATCTGCGGGAAGGAGTCGGAGAACGAGGAGGCGGCTTGTATGGAGGCGAAGCTGAATTTTCCGATGTTGTCGCTAGAGAATCCAGTTGACGATGGAGTGGCGAATGAGAAGACATGGCACATACGACTCGGTGAAGCGAAACATTGCTCGGGTTTGGATGAACGTGATCTGGCGGGAAATCTTTGAGACGTTCTTATAGAATGCTCCGCCGACGTAATCTGAATATGAACGTCTTCTCTAGGTTGGAGCCGACAGCAATTATATCTCGTTGTTCTGCCTGGTGAACTGATAGGTCCGTTCTGCATTTAGCTCATGCTTAATAGGAAATTTTCGTCGTCTGTAAAGAAGAGCATAAGAGCCGCAATGATGACAGGATATACTGGCTAACCTGTCACCTGCACGAGAGGGACATCAAAAACGTTCCAAACATCTTTTAGTCGTCTATGACCAACGCAAGAAACATACAAACGAAACCATATGCCCCAAGTGCGCACTGTCAGTGGTCACTACTGGGCTCTCACCCAGTATACAGGAAGAAAGGCTTCCCCCGTCCATAGCGATCTAGAGTCTTGTCGAATTCCCTGCCCCATACAGTCCTTTAATATAGTCCAGCTCTTCTCGAATAATAAGATCACCCACCGATTGCCTGAAATACATACCCTGCCTTAGGCTCGTGACCACCCTCTCGATTGAGATTGGGGCAGAATCTTTTTTTTTTTTTGGTGGAGCGTTGACCTACCCAATAGGGCGGTCGGTCCGTCGCAGGCGACGTGATCGCCCACTAGGACCCGCTAGGCTTTGGTCTCTAGACCAGGTGTGTTTCACCGTGGAGAAATGCAATTACGCACAATTCGAAATATACCGAGTGTGGGGCTCAAACCGGGACCGAATATACCATGCAGCGCTGTATCCTCTACTACTCACCTCGTACCTCACCCAACCCCCTGCGCTGCTTGGTCCCGGGCTATACCCACTAAAACTCCGCCCCTCCTCACCCAGTTCGGGGGGAGGTTGTCCTCGCCGAGGAGGATGCTCGTCCACGTAGCAGTAACCCGCACATGTGGAGTGGCTCGTTTTTTAAATTTCCTAGTATCAGTCATTAGGCAGTCAAGGTGGACTCGTTGGTTCATAGTCGCTAGCCAGCGGTTCCGTACTGCTCTGGGGTCGAGGGGGACTCCCTCATTCTGTATTATGCATTCACAGCGTAACTTCCAAATCAGGTGTAGAGACTCGGTCATCAATATACGGTACAAATGCGCATCCCCATATTTAATATGGCCCTTCACAGTTTTAAACTGTCCATTACAGCATGCAAGGAGGAGTCCGAGAGACGGCTCGTACCAGTCAGCATTTCGCTTGAGCCACAGCGACCGTGCTAGATCCCAGATCTCACGCTGTCCTGGGGAGTCGCAGGTGGTTAGGATGTGCCCGAGTGTCTCGAGGGTTCCGCAGGTGGGGCACAGAGCTCGTGCCTGCTTCTCCGCAGGGATGTAAGGCCCTACCACTTAACTTCCTTATAGGGAACACACGTTGTATGCACGTGGAATTGCGGAGATGTGCGAATTACGAGCAAATTTCGCTAAGTCAAGCTATTGGTGATACTCAATGATACTCGTAGTATGGTGGACTATGGAATACTGTGTAATTACTACTACATGCATATATCCTTTTAGAACTTGCACAAGTCATTATATCATCTTAAGCAAGAATGTAAGTAATAGCTCGAAGCTAATGTGGTGCCCATTTTGAAGGCTTCCTCTGGCTAGCTAGTCGAGGGTAGCCCGGACTGTCCGGCTGTCCCGCTGCTTCCTCTGTGAGTACTCGCGGTGGCACCATATTTGCAGCCAATTGCAACATCCGGAGAACACTACAACCGACCAGTGTGCCAGTGTTGCTGCCTTCAAGCTTGAACTCACCATTTCACCCGATTGCGTCCTCTCCGTCCTGGATACGGTACATTAGGCAGGCCAATTATATTCTTCTTATATGATATAATGGTACCAGCTCTCAGAGGATGTATAGTAGTAATAATGCTCTATTCCATACTACGAATGTCACCAATAGCTTGACTTAGCGAAATTTGCTCGTAATTCGCACATCTCCGCAATTCCACGTGCATACAACATGTGTTCCCTATAAGGAAGTTAAGTGGTAGGGCCTTACATCCTCTCCGCAGAGATTGAGGGGCGTAACCACTTCTCCCCAACCATGTACGCATCATGAGTCGCCATCCACAGGAAGCAACGAGCTTCCCAGGAGACGTCCTTGGACCTCTGAGCTCGCCATATCTGGCTCTCGGAAGGCCTATATCCAAAAGCCTCCTCCGCTGCATCTTGGGTGAGTGCAATATTCGCTGCCGTTCGGGTGCGTGAGGAGTATTTGTCTAACTTGTATTGGCATATGGCATGGTAGGCCAGCGCTTGTGTGATGGCAGTTACCTTCACACCACTCACTCGTAGCCAGGAAGCCGGTTGAGTGTTAAGGTCGGAGGGGTCCACGAGAGCAGCTCCCATGCTAGCGGCCTGATCAGCCCGCTCATTCCGTTCATGGCCAGCATGTCCTTTGACCCAGGTGAGGTACATGGAGTGTTCTTGTGCACATAGACGGGCGACGGTTTTTAGGCTATAAACGACCTTTGCGAAGACGTGTAGTTGTCTGTAGCACGACAACAGTAGCTACAGGTTACAAGTAAGCAAACAATGAACAAATGAACAGATAAAGTGCACATCTCACCTCAGCTCAGCACGTCTTTCGGGACAATGCAAAGATGAGGGCGGCGTACGAGATGCACGCGGTACAAGTACTCTAACAAACATAGATTGAATCTTGGCTTATCAAAAGGGTCTTGTCAGAAACTGTCAGATAATGAGGGTGTATGACGACAGAACATGGAAACTGTCAAAGAGATAGGATGTGTCCATAAAAGATATTTGTTATAGGAAAAGAAGGGGGCTCGGTGCATGTTTGTTCATCCAACACTCCCCCTCAAACTGCGCGGAGACCCAGCTCAGCAGCAAAATGTTTGACTTTCAGAGACGGTAAAGCCTTCGTAAGAGTGTCGGCCACCATGTCGGCAGTGGGGCAGTAAGTGAGGTGAAGTTTGCCCTGCTCGACAACCCAGCGAATGAAATGGAACCAAACATCGATATGCTTCGAACAGCCGTGATATTGGTGATTTTCAGTGAGCGCGATCGCGGACTGATTGTTGGAAAAGAGGGTGATGGGTCCTTCGAACGGTGTGAGTAACTCACCAATAAGGTTCTGCAACCAAAGAGCTTCCTTCGCAGCGTGTGCGGCAGCCACGTATTCACTCTTGGTCATCGATAATGAGATGATTTCTTGTTTCTTCGAACTCCAGGATACAGCACCACCATCAATAAGGAAGGCGTACCCGGATACAGCTTTGCGATCTTCTGCCATACTCCCATCCGCATCCGCATAGCCCGATAATTCTTTCCTAGCCCCTCCATACGTCAACCACAGATCCTTCGTACCTTTCAGATACCTGAAAATTCGCTTGACCGCATCCCAATGGGCAAGACCAGGCTTGGCGGAGAAACGCGCAAGAGTTGACACTGCAAAGGAGATGTCAGGCCGCGTACCGAGAGCAGCATACATCAGTGAACCAATCGCCTCATGATAAGGTATGTTGCGCATAGCTGCAAACTCCTCATCGGTTGAAGGCGACTGAGCAGATGAGAAATGCAGATGGGGTTCCATTGGCGTGGAAACTGGCTTCAGCTCATCAAAGTTGAAATGTCGGATGATAGATTCGATATATGAGCGCTGCGAGAGCTGGACTGTTCCCACATCACGATCGCGACGTACTTCAATCCCAAGCAGCCAATGCAGCTCACCAAGATCTGTAACCTCAACATGCTCGCGTAGCCCTGCCTTAAAACTGTCCACCAGTCCGATCGTTGTTGCTGCTATGGTACAGTCATCCACATGCACAACAACGATGATCAATCCCTTTTCATCCCTTCGGTAGAAAATGGCCTGATCAACTTCAGAGCGAGACAGGCCAAGTTTGTCGACAAAGATAGAGGTCAACTTCTGGTACCAGCGGCGGCCAGACTGCTTCAAGCCATAGATTGTCTTGTGCAGCCGTAAGACTTTGCTGTCGGAGTTCGGTAACGGGTAACCAGGAAGCTGTCACATATACAGAACCTCAGAGTCAGTGAGCTCTCCATTCAGATAGGCGCCTTTGATGTCAACCTGGTGAAGCTCCCAGTTGTTGCCTGCAGCAAGAGCGAGAACAGTTCGAATAGATGCAAGCATAGCCACAGGTGCAAACGTGTCAAAATAATCAACACCGGGGACTTGGCTGAAACCCTGCGCAACAAGGCGTGCTTTGTGACGCGCAATGTGACCCTTTGCGTCCTTTTTCGCGCGAAATACCCATTTCGAACCGATGACATTTGCTCCCTCAGGCGGTGTTTCAAGCGACCAAGTGCCAGCGCTATCCAAGGTATCAAGCTCCTCGAAAATAGCGTCCTCCCAGCGGAGCCAATCCGGGCGCTTTCTCGCCTCACGAAGATCTCGTGGGTCAAGGGCTTCAACCTCGCTCGTTTCGGCAACCAAGGCATACTCGACTCCCCCTGCCTCATCGCCCTCATCCGGCACATCCTCAATCATTATGGAACGACTTGGGACTTGCAAACCAACTGGTACAGAAGGATCTGCAGGCTTCGTGGAGGTGCTACCCTCTCCGGAAGTCAAATCACATACGTATCGCGATGGCTTTCGATCACGTTTCGGACGTTCTACAGGCTCGGGTAGTGGGCGCTTTGTGCGCGCTCTACGCGCAAGTACTGGAGCAGGGGCGGGATCAAGGACAGGCTCGGTTTCGAGTTTTTCAAGTGGCTGGTTCGACAGGGATGATACGTCTGGGTTAGGGTCTTCAGGCTTAGCATCGGTAAGTGATTCTTTCGGCGGTGGAGGCATTTCGCTAATGACTTCGAAATCCTCGCTACTCTCCCCCTCGAAATGATCTTCAGCCACCGCCGTGTCATCAAAGTACACATTCCGCTCGACAGTTACCGTGCACGTTCGCGGCCAATAGATGCGATACCCCTTCGACTCATCTGACATCCCCACCAAACGTCCATCGCGAGCTTTCGCCGCAAGCTTCGAGTCTGGGTGCTCGTGGCGTACCCACACAAGGGAACCCCAGGCACGCAGGCCTCGCAAGTCCAGCTTCGTGCCTGTGAGTGCCTCGTATGGAGTCATCCCATCGAGTGCCTTTGTGGATGTGCGGTTCTTCAGCCAAACAGCATGATGCACAGCCTCTCCCCACAAAAACTTAGGCAAGCTGCTAGCATGCAACATTGCCCGCACCTTCTCGAGAAGCGTACGATTCAGGCATTCCGCAACACCGTTCTGAGCAGGTGTATCATGCACAGTTAGTTTTGCACTTGTGCCAGCCTTTCGCAGGTGAGTGATCATCTCAACACTACGATACTCTCCGCCTCTGTCTGAGTGCAATGATTTGATAGCGGTACCGCGCTGCGTGCGGCACCACACCTCAAAGTCTTTGTATGAATCAAAGACCCCATCCTTTGTGCGCAACAGATACAGGTGTGTATGTCATGTTGCATCATCGGTATATGTGACGTAGTAGCGACGGCCACCTAGTGTTTGAATGGATGATGGGCCCCATACGTCAGTATGTATTTCATCACCAAATCTCGTCGCTCGCTGCCCTTCTCGGACTTTAGGCACAGACTTTCGAGTTGCCTTCACCTTTACACATGATTCGCAGAAGAACGGCTCGACCGATGACGTATCGAGAGCCAATCCAGTCACAAAACCCTTCTCAACAAGACAGCGTGCTATTTCCGGTGAGATGTGACCCATGCGACGGTGCAGCTCGATAACACTGACTCGCTCTGTTGCAGCACTTGCAACTTCGGCGTCTGGCTCAACAGACTCGTGCACAACACAATACAGCCCTTTCGAGGACTTCGGGATCTGTCCGACCACCTCCCCGCTTTCGTCACGGACCTCGCACTGGCCCTGGCCGAATGTCAACGTGTATCCAGCCTCATCAAGACGTCCAACGGATATCAGCGTATAGCCAATCTCCGGCGAGTAGAGCACCTCCGTCAAATGGAGCTTCGACGGATCAACACCATTAGGTACGTCTACCACAAGATCACCCTTGCCAACCGCACTGAAATCCTGCTGGTTCGCAGCAGTGAAGGCCTTCGGTGGTATCTCCACGAATGATTCAAAGTCGTCGCGGTACGGTGAGAGATGACGTGTCGCACCAGAGTCATATAGCTCCTTCCTTGGTGTGCCATTCGTGCATGTCTTGTCACTAATGTGTGCGGTTGTTTCGGGGGCATCCTCGACAACAGCATCAATAACAGCCTGCGCCTCTGCAGTCTCGAAGCTCTGAAGCTCGACAGCGATAGCATCGACGGTTTCCGGCAACAGTGAAAAGGCTTTGAACTCATCACAGCTCAACTCGCATCGGTCCCATGACCGATCAGAGCTGTCGCCATCCTCGTACAAGTCAGAGAATGGGTCCTCGCCTTCATCGCCACTCTCGTCGCTATCACAGACACTCATCAAGTCTGGGATCTCGTCATCATCACTCTCGTGCAGTGGAATGCGCTCAAGTGGCGGTACATCATCATCGCTATCAATGTCGCGA
Source organism: Neolentinus lepideus HHB14362 ss-1 (assembly GCA_001632425.1). NCBI lineage: Eukaryota > Fungi > Basidiomycota > Agaricomycetes > Gloeophyllales > Gloeophyllaceae > Neolentinus > Neolentinus lepideus. The sequence continues at coordinate 137,784 of KV425623.1, forward strand.
CCGATGGCACTGTAGACACCTTCACCTTCCGACTCAGATTCAGCTGTATTGGCGGTGTCGCGGCCTTTCCCTTTTGGCTTTGACTTGGGTGTCTTCTCGTTGTTGCCATCCTTCTTCTTGGGTGGCTTCGCACATGCACTACGAATATGTCCAGCTTCTCCGCAGTTCCAGCACACAGGCCCTCGACGCTTCGACTCTCCCTTCTTTGGTTGCACAGCTAAGGCCTTGTCGCCATCACCTTTCCCTTTTGAGGAGCCCACACGATCACCTGCAAGAGCCTTGCGATGATCATACTCCTCAGAGATGATTTGAATCAAGATGGCAGGGTCTATGGCTTTCGGTTCTGGCAGCTGAGTAACACCGGGGACAGAGGGCATAGACATAACCTCGACCTTC
>KV425623.1:141009-158578 GCA_001632425.1 Neolentinus lepideus HHB14362 ss-1
CATCTGGGCCCAAGGGGTCCTAACAACTACCCTGATTTTTTCCGCATTTTTAGGCATTTTTTCCGATTTTATATGAGCAGCTGAATGGATATCATGAAAGGATTACATAATATCATGATGCCATCTGACCCCATCAGGTCCCAGGAGCTACCCTGATTTTTTAGGCATTTTTTGCGAATTTATATGGGCAGCTGAATCCCAGCATTCTATATATATATATCAATCTATTTTTAGTACTGGAGGGGTCCCAAATGGGTCCAGGAATTTATTCTGATTTTTCCGCATTTTTCCGGGCCAGAACCAAGGTCCTAGGCTATTATCACCAATATAGCAGCCTTTTTCCCACACTTGACATCCAAACCCGATTCAGATCTTGATGCCTAGGTGCCAGGCAGTCCAATTCAAACCCAGCCCGGGTTCCGGGGCAATGTATGGCACAGCCCGGGGCATTAATACATTACACTTAAAACATTACTGGGTATTGCATAAGGGTTTGTTAAAATATTAGACATGTAATACATTAATACTACAGCATTAGGTGATGCCTCGTAATGGAATATGCGGAGGCAGTCAACGTTGATGGTGTCATCGTTGCCCTCGATCAGGAGAAAGCCTATGATAAGATAGCCCATGACTACCTCTGGTGCGCTCTGCAAGCCTTTGGCCTGCCGGAGATGCTCATAACCACTGTGCGCCATCTCTACGAGAATGCGGAGACTAAAGTCATGCTCAATGGTTTCTTAAGTCCGGCATACAAGGTGACGCGTGGGGTACGGCAGGGAGACCCTATGTCTTGTCTACTTTTCAACATAGCCATAGAGCCCCTGGCGATTGCGCTCTGGCGCTCTAACTTATCCGGCCTGGAGATCCCCAGCTGCACGGACCACCTCATCACATCCCTCTTCGCCAACGATACCACAGTATACCTGTCTGCCAACAGTGACGACTTCGCCACCCTTACCTCGATTCTAGAAGACTGGTGCACTGCTGCTCGGGCGAAGTTCAATGTCAACAAAACTGAGGTAATTCTGATCAGATCCCGAGCGTTCCAGGATCGTTTTGTTGCAGACCACACGCTGCGAGCTGGCGACTCCAGGATCCCCGACAATGTACATATAGCACAGGAAGGTGAAGCTGTGCAGATCCTCGGTGCCTGGTACGGTAACCGTATCAACGCGGAAGCACCATGGACACCTGTAGTGGAGGCTATTAACAAAGACCTAGAGCGCTGGGATCGAGGACACCCTACCCTGGAGGGCAGGAAACTAATAGTCCAGATGGTCATCGGGGGCCGGACACAATATCTTACAAAAGTACAGGGCATGCCAAAGCACATCGAAGCCCACCTAGAGAAACATGCCCGCCAATTTGTCTGGCAGGACAAACCCTTCTCACCAACCAACCTCGAAACCCTGTTTGCGCCAATTGACCAAGGTGGGCGACAGCTCCTCGACCTGGCAGCATGCAATGAAGCAATCGTGGTCAAAGACCTCTGTGAGTATCTTGTCCCCCTCCGCGAGGGGCGAAAGACTTGGCAACTTCTCCAAGATGCTCTCCTTGCCGTTAGGACCCCTAAGTCAGGCTCTAGCCTTGACCCAACCATGAAAGTGAATGTCTTCCTCCAGACCTGGAAGACTAGCATTGGACCCCAGGTGATGATGTCTCCGCTGATACGGAATCAACTGCAAGTGGCGCAGAAGTATGGCCTGCACATGGAAGGCATAGCTTTCTCACGAGAAATCCTCTGCGAAATGCCAATCTGGTTCCACGCTCACGCAGCACCCTCCATACGTAAACTGCACTATGCTACAGTGAGTCGATGTCTACTCAAAAAGCATGCCGTCCGCCGAGTGCGAGACGCAGAAAATGCGGCTGCGTGCCTCCAACACCCTGACCACTCTGCTTTGACAAACTGCAGATGCACCCACTGTGTAAGTGCTAAAGCATCCTTCAGTTGCCCGTGGCCACACCGCTGTTTTGAGTGTGCCCAAGCCCTCCTTGACACCCTCCCCCCCAAATGGGACCCTCAGCAACACCAATGGGTCAATGATGAGCTTGGCCTCCCTGATCCCTCCATACCTCCCCCCGATAGGGATTGGGGCAGAATCTCACTGAGAGGCTGGTCGATATTGCGTCAGAATAACCAGGCTGTCAACTAAGTGCTTGCGCCACAGTTGCCGAGGGCTGCCGAATGCCGCCAAATGTTGCCGAACTGTGACTTGTAGTCGAGTAAGAAGCATTTGTAGTGGAGTAAGTAGCGTTGCATTACAGTAAGGAACACTTGTAGTCCCAATATGAACACGTGCAGTGGCGTCGCGGTCGCATCGCATCTAAGTCCCATGTCTTGCATGCCCACTCGTATACCATCTCGCTTTACTATATGCTACATATTAATGGATAGACTCTCTCATTTGGACGGTATCTCACGTAAACTGGCTAATGATACTCGGAGGAACTTTCTCTTGCTGTTCGATACTATCATTCCTTCTAGTCTTATATATTGTATGGGTGTTGTATATGAGGGGTTGTGGGATAATAAGGGTAATACATAACTGGCGCTGAGGTGGGTGTATAATACGAGGGCGGTGCAGTCAGATGTTGTGGATTTTGCGGTGTAGTCGGAATCATGGCCAGGTGCTGCAGTGGCAGCACTGAATAACCTTGTCGACTAGAATGAGTTCTCACCAAGATTTCGCTAGCAGTAGCATGCCTTGGATGCTTATTAGACATTAGGGGCAGTCAGAGTGGTGGATTCTGGCGAGATTCTGTGGCAATTCTGGACAGGATTCTGAGCCCCTCTCCAGCCCAGAATCTTGCCAGAATCCTTGTGTCACTCTGACCAGCATGATTCTGGCCATTTATTCTCACACTGCTACCGTATACAAACAGTATATACATGCTACTATGTACTAGATAGTCTGACTGCCTTTCCAAGAAATTTCTTACCTGCACCATCGCTGCTCCCTTCACCATCATCTCAACATGCAGCGCCTACTGCCCCAACCTGCACAAGCCAAAAAGCTTATAAAAGCATACCTGAAATTTGTAAGGGCTCGCCATGCCCATCACAAGCATCTGATACACTGTAGCTGCCATCATCGTGGCACTGCTAGTGGACAAACCCACTGTCTCCCACATCCGTCCCCTGACATCCCCTCCAACTCCAAAGGAGAGTCTACCAATATCGACCTTTCTGACACAGAAAGCGACTGGGCTTCCGACTTCAGTGACTCAGGCTGGGACAGCATCTTGGCATAGTGGGGTGTGCATCTCAGATGTAAGGTGATGTAGTGGGACGATGACAGCTCTGACAGGGGAATAGGAGGGTAGAGGTAAATGTCGATCACGGTGAATGACTCAGACAGGTTCAGGGTTGTAGTGCTGTATGCAAACTTGTAGTAGGGACTACAGGAAATGGCTTATACTCTATATAAAAGACTACAAAAGACTACATGGAGTGTGATAAGTCAAGGGATTCTGAGGTGCAGGAACTCCTCTGGAGGAGTTCCTGCGATCCCACAATGATTCTGCAGCAGTGCGATTCTGGCCCACAGAATCATGCATGGAATTGTTGCCCAGAATCACAGCAGAATCTGCCACTCTGACTCCCACTATTATATTTCAAGACAAAGCACTGTGATGCAGAGTCCGAGTGTGCAAAAAAGTTCTAAGTCCATGAATACAAAAGTTGTTTGTAGTCAGATCTGGATCAACTTTAGGGCAGGTCAATATTTCAACTCTGTTGTAGTCCGACACAGCTCAGATCCAAAATGTGGCGGTGGTGAGCACTTAGTTGAAGCCTGGTTATTCTGATGCAATATCGACCAGCCTCTCCAGAGCAATTCTGCCCTCAATTGCTCGATCAAGAGGGTGGTCATGAGCCTAGCTCGTGACCACCCTCTCATAGTGCGATTGGGACAAAATTGCTCTAGAGAGGCTGGTAGATTAGGCATGGAAATCAGGTTCATCCAACCCAGGTCTCAGTTCAGGCATCAAAGTGCTTACATTTTGACAGCTGAGTTGTTCTGAGTATGTCTGAGTTCAGCGGAGATTTGAGATTAAGATCGAGTAAGAAAGAATTTGTAGTCATTTGTAGTCGACTACAAATGTGGCCTCACACGTGGACTGGGTGAAATTGTGATGCGTGTTCTAGCTATCTCTCACGTCAAGCAACTCTGGCAGCCTGTCTCAATGTCAAACCAACATGGCACCCCTGCAAATACTCCATCAACTCCTTCCAGACATCTCTCCAGTGGCCTACACTATGGTCAATATATGGCTACCCCCATAGTTTATTCCTATCCTCCGCAGCTCTCTTCACCTCTCATGGTGTATACTGAAACCAACTCCTGTGCAGTGGCAGCAGCTATACTACCATCCACTACCCTCTTACCCTGTATATTATCATAATCCATATTATCCTCATGCTCCACACATTTACCCACAGTCCTATGGCCCGGAAAGCTCTCGGTTGGATCCATTACAGTTACCAAGTCCACCCTTTCCAGGAATGGTGCAAGACCAATCTCTGGCTATGCTTGGGGATCCATTTACCACCTCAACAAGTGGATGTCCACAGTCAGATAGCATGTCTTCACAACTACAAGAATGTGAGATGGGCACTATGGATACCAACCATATCAGTGAGTGCCATACAGACTCTTTTCCACCTCAATCACCTCTACAATCCAACAACCATTACCCAATGTCTGTATCCAAGTCTGAGACTGCCAAAAACCATGCTTGTCAGTCCCCCTTTACTTGACAACCACCCAATGAATTACTGCACTCAGACTGCATATCACAGTCTGAGCACATCAGAATGGCACTTGAGTTCTTGAATCAGGGTCATATAACAGTCTGGGACCTAGTAGAACACATCCTTGAAGACCCAAATTGTATATATGACAGACTCAGGATCTCACTGTTTGGCTCTGCTACCCGGAGTCCTCGTCTGTCCCGAATATTGGATCTTGTGCTGAATGATTGCAAAGACAAGCCCATTCTTGAGCAATGGATGTTTCCACATGCAGTCTCTCGGGGTTTCACACATGTATATACATAGAAAGACCATTGTATGGTAGATTACATGCACAAGAAATAGAAATAATAACCAAATCTGGAAAGATTAGGTGAGATACAGAGCAACACCCAGGTGCACTCACTGTCTGTTGAATAGTTTGCAACCCTCCACTTAGCTTTCTTGTTCTCAGTCTTCTTTGCAAACTCTTCACCCCTCTTCACCATATGATATCCTACCTAGCTTGATAATCTGTCCACTGACTCATGCCTTCTCTTTTCTGGTGCTCAGCACTGTGAGAAATGTGAAGTCATGCAACTAGGTTATGTTGTGAGAATGTGCAGATCTGCCACAGATTGCTTGGAGATTCCTCCAAGATCACCCAGTTTGAGAATATGTGATGAATGATAACAATCTGCCCACATTCTCCTGAGGTTCTACTCTTGTCTCTCCAATGCAATACAGCTGCAGCACTAGCTGGTACTAATATTAGAATATTCCCCATCCTCTTCATTTTGCTCTACTTCAATCAATTAGATGGTTATAAATGGTATTGATTAGTACACATCCTGATGGTACTGACTACTGTACAATAGGCCATTATAAAGAGGCTGTAAATCGAGCTAGAGTATAAAAAAATAGAAAGCAAAGGATGTGTCGAAAGCTCATATTGTGTGTTGGAAGAATGGAACACTTTGATGCTAACTTGGAAGTGCTTGGTGGGACTCAAGAAGTCAGAGGGGATTGAATATGTCGCAAAAGACCAGAACACACCAAAGAATGTTGATGTTGATGTGGCCGAGAACTAGGAAGGTGGCAGTGAAAGCACAGTAATGGTGGTGAAGGCTGAGGATGAGAATATGGTCAGTAAAGCAACCCTTGACTCCAAACTGATCAAGGTACACACATATTGTTATATTTCATGTAAAATGATGTTTGAAAGTGCTGGTGTCACCTGTAGGACTTGGTTACCATTTATTCAATCATCTTGCAGGAACAGACAATGTCAAACTGAAAGACTTACCTCCGTATCCCTTTCAAATGGACCAACCATGAACCAGTAAGCTCATTCCATGGCTGAACTGTCCAGAGCACCTGATCAAGACCATTAGTCTCCCTCTTCATCAGAAAAGTGAAAATATACACCCTCTGGGTCTCTGAGAGATGATCAGTGCCACATGTGATGGGCCAACTGAAATCCAAGTCCTCTTTATCAGCTGTTGGTTTGAGTCACTAGGCCTGCAAGATTGAAGAATCAATTGGATCATCAAGACCAGATCTTGCAGCTAAGTAAACTACAGATGGAACAGCTGGAACCTCAAAAGACAGTAGACAATTTGGGCTACACCTGGTATGACAAAGCCTCTGAGCATTGGAGCAGGGTGCACCAAGCAGGACAATGATACAAATTCATTTCTGATGCCACCGTGAGAGGTTCTAGACAATGGGAAAATGGCAGTGGTCACGGTAGGAAGCAGGCATGCAGATTGCAATTGCATGATGCATCTGTCCATATGCCTGCATGTTGTCACGCATATATGCAGACTTAGGGAATTCAAACATCAGTCACAAAGGATTATCTGTAGAGAATACATTGGTAACTACTGGATTAACCTAAGGTTCCCTTGTGGCTAAAATCTTGAGGAGTTGTGGGGAGAATATCAAGGGAATGCTCAGGTTCCCTCAACATCACCTAGTTGCATCATCTCGCATTTCTCACAGTGCTGCAGCTAGCTCAACAACTCAGTCCTCCATGCCATGAGGGCTTGCCAAATCTGCAGGCCTTCTCTCTCTGTGTTTGCCACCTCCACAGCTGCACGGACCATGCACCTTGCACCTCCTTTGCAAGGGGGCCACTGCTGATCTTGATGGGCAAGTAGATTTGTGAGAGCTGTGTGAGCAAGTGAGAGACAAGGGCATGCTGGAGAAGCAGGAGGTATGGTACGTACTATGGTACAATGGCTCATCTGCGAACATCTTGAAGAGCAGAGCAACTGATAAGCTAGGCGTGAGTGGGTCAAGCATTACTTTGAGGACATTGATGAATGGAGGAGACAGTTTAAGCACATTTTGTGATAGAGCATCCCAAAGGAGCCTTGAATGAGTAGGAGGCTTCAACAATCTAGTCAACACAGTCAGCCTATTGTTCTTGTTTTTTCCCTCCTCAGCCCTGTCCTCTGTCTGCAGGCCCACTGGCACTACCAGAGTGTTCACCAGTATGTCCAAGCTCCTTCCTGCTCTTCTCATCACAATACTGTAGTGCCATCCTGATGCTGCCACATGGTACAGCACATCCCCATTCATCAGGAAGACCCAAACCAGATTCTCATTCACCATCACTGATGGCTGTGACACCTTATCTGGTACAATTTCATAGACTTACATTGGTGTCATGGATATGCTTGGCTCGAAAATATCATTGCCCTCCTTACCCTTCCCCTTGCTGGACTTCTTCCCCACAATTGGCCCTTCACCACCACCCGAGTGCTCCAAGTTGCCCTCATTGGGGGATGTGTTCAATCCCATACTCAGCAGAGCCTCTGGGCCAGGAATCTGCAGAACAGGAGAGTCCTGCAATCTAGGACTACAACATGGAGATGGTTGGGTGAAAGGTCACAGGGAGGGAATTGTTGGAGTCAGGGAGCGAGATGATGCTGAGGGTGTATCATATGATGGTGTGTGAGAGTGTGGACGACATATAGTGCCAAGATAGTCTCTTTGCTTCTTCTGGGGAGGTGGGCAGGGGGAACTCAGACAGTATTTGAGCTCACATGAGGGTGCCCTGCTGGGAACCATGCTCCTAGAATGTGAATGCAGTCTATTTCAGTTATGACACAGAGATTGATGCACATACTTTTCACCCTCAGAATCTTCATCATTTTTGTGCTGCTCTTCTTCCCGCAGCCTTTCTGGACTTTGACCTATGCTTGCACACCATTCATGGTTTGCTGTGCAATATACATGGAAATTGAATATGTGAGCTAGCGAGGTGTGAATAACAGAGAGTACTTACCTTTTTTCTTCTGTGAGCTTTTGAAGCTCTTGAACATCTAAATGAGGAACTCAGTGCTGATGACTTTTCGCAATGCTGCCAACTTACTTGGACTTGGATAGATGTATATATGGCAATACTTGCAAAGGCCCATTGGATGTTCGGGACAGAGATCCAGTTGTGATCCAATCAAAGACCTCTCCAGCAGATGACAAAGGCTCCTTTGGCACACATGCAGGCAGTGTTAGACTTAGTTGTTCATTCTCCCATGGACCAGGTGGGTGACTTGGAGGTATGTGCTAATGGCATTGAGGTGTGTGACTGAGACATGCATATAGAGACTGCACCTAATGCTGTAGTATTAATGTATTACATGTCTAATATTTTAACAAACCCTTATGCAATACCCAGTAATGTTTTAAGTGTAATGTATTAATGCCCCGGGCTGTGCCATACATTGCCCCGGAACCCGGGCTGGGTTTGAATTGGACTGCCCGGCACCTAGGCATCAAGATCTCAATCGGGTTTGGATGTCCAGTGTGGGAAAAAGGCTGCTATATTGGTGATAATAGCCTAGGACCTTGGTTCTGGCCTGGAAAAATGCGGAAAAAACGGAATAAATCAGAATATATTCCTGGACCCATTTGGGACCGATCCTGTCCAAAAAATAGATTGATATATATATAGAATGCTGCAGAATGGGATTCAGCTGCCCATATAAATTCGCAAAAAATGCCTAAAAATGCGGAAAAAATCAGGGTAGCTCCTGGGACCTGATGGGGTCAGATGGCATCATGATATTATGTAATCCCCTCATGATATCCATTCAGCTGCTCATATAAAATCGGAAAAAATGCCTAAAAATGCGGAAAAAATCAGGGTAGTTGTTAGGACCCCTTGGGCCCAGATGACATCATGATATTATGTAATCAACTACCTGATATGAACAATATTTGATATTATACACCTCTGGGACCCATTTTTCAGCCTCTTTCTGCTGGTGTGGTTCATTTCTCCATCTGGATGAGATTTCTCAGGGCTGTACCACCTCAGCCATTAGAGCTATAGATATGGGACTTGTCCCATCCATTTATATCAGCTACCAGCTATCTATTGGTACCCAAAACTACCCAAAATTTTTTTTCATGCACTGTGTTTGAAACACTTTTTCATATTTTCCCACACTAGTACATCACCCCACAACTTGCCTTTTTGGGAATGGGGTCACCCAATGTATGGCTACCGGTTTACTTAAGACACCATGAGATTCTGATGAGTGGGTGGCTACTTACCACTTTTGGGTAGTACCCTCTCCCCAGCTACCACTGATAGGCCTCCAGTGCTGCTAGCCTCTGAAAATGCATTTTTGGTGTGTTCTACACAGTGCAGAAAGTGCTGAGACCACTGAGGTGTCTCCAAGAGTTCACCGAGCTATGACTCAATACATCAGTGAGCCCCGAGGATGTGCACCTCCTGCCACTGATGTCACCACCAAGTGTTAGACACTTTGCTGTGCTGCATTCCTGCCGGTGCAATAGAGTTGGACTCTATTCAATGACTCAGGATACTCCGAGGTTGTCAAATTGTGCTTATGCACTCGAACAACAGAACTGATGGCATCAGTGATGCTTACTCACCACCACGCCCCTTCCATATGACATGACAATCCTTGCAACCTCCAGAACTCAGTCTACCAGTGCGATGGTGATGAATGGCAGCCCCGGTGCCTCTATCAAGCACCAAACACCTTATGCTGTAGTGGTATTATTATAAAGAGGGGAATTCCCTACAGGGGAATAACAATGTGGGACACCATATAGGGATAGTGCCTGGAAAAAATCGGAAAAATGCGGAAAAATTGGGGATTTGGCTGGGCAGGAGTATAGAGCTCAAATGAGTTGACTGGGAGAGAAAAAAAATATCCTAGATGGGAAAAACATATGTGACTGACCAGAATAAATTCGGAAAAATGCCCAAAAAATGCGAATATATTCCTGTAGCCTGGTGGGACCATGGGGAGGTGGCTGCTTTATGATAAAAACATATCTTTGTGGAAGAACAAACAGATGCTGCCTGAAAATTCCCTAAAAATCAGAATATATTACTGGGGTGCCCCATGACTGATGTGTGGTTGGAAAAACATATCCCAAATAGGAAAGATTGACAAACATGCTTCTATAAAATCAGAATATATTTCTAGACTATCTTATGGCATAGAGTGATGGTTGGATGGTTGGAAAAACATATCCCAAATGGGAAAGTGTGTGTAGAAGCATTCTATAAAATACAGAAAAATCTTAGAAAATCTGAATATATTCCTGGGTCTGTCACATATATTTCTGAGTCTGTCACAGTGCCAAAAATGGCAGGCAGATATATATAGACCAATGGGATTTGGCTGTGTATATTAAATCAGGAGAAATGCCTAAAAATGTGCAAAAATTCAGGGGGGACTGCTGGGAGGGGGTAGACCCAGGTGGCACTACCAAATTAGGTAATTGGATTCTAAAACTAGCAATTTTCAAGTGGGTACCCATTTGAACTGTAATTTTTGGCTCTATTTGGTTCCAGGGGTGGTTTCCTATGATTAGGTAATCAGTTTCCAAGAATAGCAATTTTTGCATGTGCACCCATTTCAATTCTGATTGATTTCCCTGATTGTTTCCAAGGTCATTTTCTCACAATTGTAGCATAGGAACCAGGACAGGTTCTGAAATGAGACCTGTGGTAATGGTATCAGGTTCACAAGAGCTACCCACCTATAGCAAAATATTTTTTCACACACCACATCCAAAACAGTTTTTTGTATTTTCCCACATGAATACTGATCTGTAGATCACACCCTTTTGGGAGGGTGGTCAGCTGCTAGTAGCCCACAGGTTTACTTAAGACACTGAGAGATTCTATCCAGTACATCACAAATTACCATTTTGGGCAATTTTCCATACCAATCCAAGTCTCTGCACTCTGTGCTTTTGAGAGTGTGATTATCCACCATAGAGCTATAGGTTTGCTTAAGACACTGAGAGAATCTGATGAGCAGGTGGCTAGATACCACTTTTGGGTAGTACACCTCCTGCAGCTTCTCCCCAGCCACTGCTTTTGGTTCTGGTGGTCAGAATCACTTCCCCCTAGTATATACTATCATATTCAACCAAGTTCCAACAGGTCCCAGGCCATTCAGGTCACTATCTGGTGACCTGCTACTGATCAGCCTCAAAAACACACATGTCTCATCATCCTGTCACAACCATTATAGCTAGCAGCCTGGAAACACTTGGTAATCGCTCCTATAATATGCCTCTTCAATTATACATCTTGTCCCATGCACCCCAGGTCCTCCAAGCTATTAGTGGACACTCAGGATGACCAGATTGTGTATGAAGTAGGCTTGCTCAGTATTGTATTGCTCAGTCCCAAAATTTGGTGCATCTGGTGTCTAGTGATAGCTAGGAGCCACTGGGGTGGACAAGACAAGATTATATCATTGAGGAGGCATATCATTGGATTGATTACCAAGTGTTTCCAGGCTGCTAGCTATAATGGTTGTGACAGGATGATGAGACATGTGTGTTTTTGAGGCTGATCAGTAGCAGGTCACCAGATAGTGACCTGAATGGCCTGGGACCTGTTGGAACTTGGTTGAATATGATAGTATATACTAGGGGGAAGTGATTCTGACCACCAGAACCAAAAGCAGTGGCTGGGGAGAAGCTGCAGGAGGTGTACTACCCAAAAGTGGTATCTAGCCACCTGCTCATCAGATTCTCTCAGTGTCTTAAGCAAACCTATAGCTCTATGGTGGATAATCACACTCTCAAAAGCACAGAGTGCAGAGACTTGGATTGGTATGGAAAATTGCCCAAAATGGTAATTTGTGATGTACTGGATAGAATCTCTCAGTGTCTTAAGTAAACCTGTGGGCTACTAGCAGCTGACCACCCTCCCAAAAGGGTGTGATCTACAGATCAGTATTCATGTGGGAAAATACAAAAAACTGTTTTGGATGTGGTGTGTGAAAAAATATTTTGCTATAGGTGGGTAGCTCTTGTGAACCTGATACCATTACCACAGGTCTCATTTCAGAACCTGTCCTGGTTCCTATGCTACAATTGTGAGAAAATGACCTTGGAAACAATCAGGGAAATCAATCAGAATTGAAATGGGTGCACATGCAAAAATTGCTATTCTTGGAAACTGATTACCTAATCATAGGAAACCACCCCTGGAACCAAATAGAGCCAAAAATTACAGTTCAAATGGGTACCCACTTGAAAATTGCTAGTTTTAGAATCCAATTACCTAATTTGGTAGTGCCACCTGGGTCTACCCCCTCCCAGCAGTCCCCCCTGAATTTTTGCACATTTTTAGGCATTTCTCCTGATTTAATATACACAGCCAAATCCCATTGGTCTATATATATCTGCCTGCCATTTTTGGCACTGTGACAGACTCAGAAATATATGTGACAGACCCAGGAATATATTCAGATTTTCTAAGATTTTTCTGTATTTTATAGAATGCTTCTACACACACTTTCCCATTTGGGATATGTTTTTCCAACCATCCAACCATCACTCTATGCCATAAGATAGTCTAGAAATATATTCTGATTTTATAGAAGCATGTTTGTCAATCTTTCCTATTTGGGATATGTTTTTCCAACCACACATCAGTCATGGGGCACCCCAGTAATATATTCTGATTTTTAGGGAATTTTCAGGCAGCATCTGTTTGTTCTTCCACAAAGATATGTTTTTATCATAAAGCAGCCACCTCCCCATGGTCCCACCAGGCTACAGGAATATATTCGCATTTTTTGGGCATTTTTCCGAATTTATTCTGGTCAGTCACATATGTTTTTCCCATCTAGGATATTTTTTTTCTCTCCCAGTCAACTCATTTGAGCTCTATACTCCTGCCCAGCCAAATCCCCAATTTTTCCGCATTTTTCCGATTTTTTCCAGGCACTATCCCTATATGGTGTCCCACATTGTTATTCCCCTGTAGGGAATTCCCCTCTGTATAATAATACCACTACAGCATATGGTGCCACTGATGGGTCCACCGGTTGTTGCTTCCTAAGTTGGGCTAAGCTAGATTGCGTAGCCCTCAAAACATTTGAGTCCTGTGAAGATGATGCTACTAGCTTCTTAGCAGTGCTCGACTGTGCCTTCCTCAGAATGGTGTCTAATGTTCAATGGTAAACCTGACCCCTCATGGTGGGCTCCAAAATGATAGGCTACATGCAAAGACACATGGGGAATCTGTATGCACGAGACAGGCACAAAGGTCAGTAGGTGATAGCAGGGAGAAAGTGATAGGTAGTAGCACTTGATCTCAGGGGCAAAACACCTAAACCTATGTGATGATAGATAGACAAGGGATATCGTCTGGCTAGTGACAGAAGGGTAGAATGGCCTATGGATGCTTTGCTGAGGTTTGTGGGGTTGAGGACTGAAGTTGCATGCACTGAGACATGGACACCACTAGTAAGGTGGGGGAAGGTGGAGGTGGATGAGATAGACTAGATTGTGGACACACAGGTCCTACTAAACAAAATGTGTGCTTGGACGCTACTGAGGCTTCTTGCCTGAACCTAGCATGAAACCACTCAGGGCTGCTAGGGACTCTGATGGACATTTGCAAACACTCGGGTCACAAGTACTTCTCTGGTGAAGCAGAGATGACATCCACTCACAAATAGATGAGACGAGACTTGGGTTAGCTTTAAACCACTCACTGACTCCTACACCCATCTGGTCCTGTCCTCAGTTAGGTGCACCCACATCCACAACACTCCTGAGGTGTTGAGGAAGGCCCTGAGCTTCATGGTGTATCCCCTATGGTCATAGCCTCAACCACCCTTTCACATCTGGTAATGCACACTACCGAACCACCCATAGCATCAACAGGTCTTTGAATACCTTTTGCGAACACTTCCCTAGCCTGTCATTCCTGAAGGATAGGCCTCTACTACATCCATTGAAGGATCAGCGGTCTCCCATGTACCTTTGCAGTGCTTGCTACAACATGGATAGTAAACCGCCTTGATGGTGTACCACATGCTACTGCCCATCAGCCTCGCTGAGTCTGATGGCCTGATACCACCTTGGTTGTCATCATAGGATACTCATTGGCCTCTGCCGTCCATACACATTGAGTGGATATGTACCACAAGACTTTGTCCATGAGCTGTCCATAGATAGGCCTGATGTGCGATACTGTCTGCCACACTTTGCTGTCCATATGTCCATGGACACCTCATATCTGTCATGGATGAGGGTAGCTTTAGTATGTTAAAATGCCATTTTCTCCAGGCAGGATCGTCCAGTGCATATCAGCATATGATTCAGCTCCTTCAATTGGTCATTCTCCTGACCCAGAGATCATTAGCTTCATGAAGTACCTGGTTCTGGAACTCAGCATCTGATAGAGCAGGTGGAGTCTCATTCCTTAAGGTATTCTCAAGTTGGTCTCCTACCCAATCTCCATGGCCTGACAACAGTACTGCTTCATCAGTCAAATCTCTTAGTGCTACAAGATGCTCATAGGTGTTGTCACCTTCATTGGATAGGATAAATTCTGTGGTGTTATGCATGTCATCCTCTGTATGCATGAATCCTATTTGATCTTCCACTTCAACGTCACCATCATTAAACTGATCACCATCATAACCCTGGTTATGGTAATCAAAGTCCTCATCCTCCAAGGGCAGCTAGCTCTTCACCCTCTGGGGGGTCCTCCTCATTCTCAGCAGCTGCAGTCTCTGCTGCATTCTCATCAATATCATCTCCACATCAAGGACACTGTGAAGCGGCTAACTCACATCCATTGAGCAAAATATACAGGATATTTGGAATTTGGTGTCAGTATGGGTCAACAGAGTACCAGGCTGTAGAAACTAGTAACCACAATGTCTCAGCTGTGTATGACACAACAACTATATTGTATGTATGTACCTAGTAACCACAATGTCTGTACATACATCAATACATGCTGGCAATGCAGACAGTCTGCAGGACTCACCTCAGGCATGTACAACACAACAACTGAGGAAACTAGAAGGGGAACAGGGATACACCCTATATACCTGGTGTCCAAGCTTCTGTGAAGGTGATGACACATAACCTTTGCATCGCACTGACACAGATCACATATGTCACAATACCACATCACAACACTCCTCCTTGATGCAAAGAAAGAAAGACAAAATGAAAAGCAAAGACAACTGAGAAGATGGAACCCCACAACACATGCTCCTCCTCACATGGAATCTTGGTACTCCTCCTCATGGTAAGCTTGATTCTGCCTCCTTGTAACCCAAGTCTTCATCAACGTAGCCCAAGAAATCCTTGGAGACAGGTGAATTGGCCAGGTTTGAGCACTTTTGTAAAAATGTTGGCAACATTGTCATGAGTGTTGATGTAGCTAACAGAGAGGGAGTGGCTATTGCTGAGTTCATGTATATAATGGTATTTGATGTCAATGTGTTTTGTGCAGCTGTGGAATGATGGATCACTGGAGAGTGTGATGGTGCCATTGTTATCACATAGTAAAGGAGTCACCTGAGTTTGTTCGAAGTCCAAGCCCTTGAGTACTGCATGAAGCCAGACAAGCTCCTTTGCCACTTCACCAGCAGCAATGTATTCAGCCTTGCAGGATGAGTGAGAGATGGTCTTTTGTTTGCAGGAGGACCAAGTAATCATGCCAGACCTGGGCATAAAGCAGTAACCGCCAACAGAGCACTGAGTATCAGGACACATAGCCCAGCCAGAATCCATCCACCTGAGAAGGTTGGTAGTTTGTTTTCCACCAAGAATGAGCTTCAAGTCATGAGTACCCTTGAGATAACGCACAACGTGCTTGGCAGCTTCCCAATGAGTTGACCCATAGCAACTGTAAGGTGGGTGCCACAAAGTGGCACAGAGTTTGGTTGTGTTTGGTCTTAGAGTAATGGGCAGATGGAGTGAGCAAGGGAGACTTAGACTTACTTCTACACATCTTGTATCTCATGCAATAGGATGAGGTTGCATTTATTGGTGTGTGTATTACAACTTAAGTGTACTGACTAAGGAGGTTCTGCACTTTTTTAAATGCTCATCACATTCAAAAAATTACTGTTTGTTCGTGACTTATTGCATAGGTGCATAGACACCCTGTTATACTAAGACAAGAAACATGATAAAAAACCAAATAAAATAACTACAAATGGACTCTACTGCCCCACTGGAGGACTCTTTGACACTACCAGACCCACAGACATTCATCAATGGTTGAGCTGCTGGATCAGACAACCGACCATCATTGACCCCTACTCAGTCCATGTTCCCTGCAAGGGGGCAGCGCAAACTACCTGACCACAGGCAGAATAGCTGCATAGAAGAAGAGGCTGAGTGGACAATTCAACTTATTCATAGACTTCAGACTTGGGCGATGACACTGGATATGCATGAAGTGTTATCAGAAGTGATTGAGAGGATCACGGAGGGGATGGGTGCATTGTGGCAATTGATCAGCAAAGAGATTAGCAATCCAGCCAAGGAATTATCTATGGATGAGGGTGATGCTGTCAGTGATCAGACGAGGTACGAGAACACTTCAGACACTCAATACTAATTGCAACATTATAGAGACTCAGCATGTGAAGCATGAGCTCAAGATGGTATCACCATCCCCTAAGTCAGTGTCTCCACATCCACAAGGAAGATGACCATTGCCACCTCACCCCTCACACAATTCGAACCCATCAATCGGTGAAATTCCTAGCCCTGTTGAGGCCCATCAAGCTGCACCAGTTCCTACAGAATGAGTACTTTCAGGAGGGAATAATGTCCCACTTGCTTGAGAGGTCATGCCTTCAAGAAGGATGCCAGTACCATTACCAGGACTATCACACCCCCCATCTGCAGAACCATATTGAGCGGTGGTATGCACAGACACACGACGAGACCCGCGGAAAAGAGACCTAAAGGGTAGACACAACCACAAAGCAAACACCAAAGCCCTTGGTGTCAGATGGCTGCGAGGCCCGGGGTAAACGAAGGGTAATATAGTTCAGAGGGGATGGGTGGTGGTGAGACGTATAGGTGGGGCTAAAGGAAGGTTGGCGCCAAGTCGCTACTTGGCGGCAGTCTGTAGGATGAAGGCGACGCTATGCGCTATGTAGCGCTATATGTGCGGCGCTGTATGGGCGCTGTATGATGGTCCTCTTGCTCGGCGCTATGTGGTCTTCGACGCTCTATAGTGGAGCGCTGTTGGTAGTCGCTATCTCTAACTCGGACGTATGTTGACTCTGATTAGTACTATGCTACAGCGCACGAGGCTGTCTTTGAGAAGGGAACGTATATGTGGTGACTTACGAACAGCGACGCTACGCTGGTGTACTCTGTCGCTATCTCTGGGTGAAGTCGGAGGTACGCAAGAGTACCTAAACGCGGGTTGTAAGATGGACTAAGAAAGCTCTGGCGCAAGACTGAAATCTGAAGTGTGTGGTGAAGAATGACTTGTTGTGCGGATAGTAAAGTAATGGCTTAAATACATAAGAAAGACTACTC